>WBMW01004046.1:309608-322656 GCA_013396635.1 Penelope pileata | reverse complement strand
CCCACACCCCCTCCTGTGACCCCAGCCCCCTCCCCATGACCCCAGGGCTCTCACCAAGTTCCACCCGTGCACGCTGCAGCTGCCGGCACAGCCTTGCATGCATGGGTGCACGCTCAGGGGATGCACGCCTCGATGCACAGCCATGGGTGCGCACACCCAGCTGCACCCGTGGCTGCCCCAGTGACACTGGGGAGAGGACAGGAGCCAGAGGACATTTCTCCACAGGGCAACATGGGTTCCTTGGTTTCTCCCGTGGTCCTCAAGGTCACCGATGCCACCAGAGCCACCATGGCCAGGCCACCGTGGGAACTGCTGGGGACACCCACCAACAGCCCCCGCTGGGTGCCAGCACCGTGCCCAGGGTGGGGACAATGCCCATTGTCCTCTCCTTGGGGCTGTCACCCTCGTGGGGCACCAGGGCCATCCTCATGGCTGCAGCCAGGTCAGGGGAGGTGGCTGCTGTCCCCAGCACCCAGGGGTGACAGTGGGACACAGAGGGGCAGACCCTGATGGTGGAGGCTTGGGGTTGGTGGCAGCACAGTGACCAGGGTGGGGGACACACACCGTTGTGTCCCCAGAGGTGGTGGCACCACAGCAGGTCACAGCCCCTCGTGTCACAGCAGTGTCCCCAGGGTGCTGGCAGGGCTGGTGAGGGGACACCCTGCGCTGTGCCTCACAGGGACGGCACCACTGTGGGGACATGCCATGCATGGGGGACAGTGCCAACCCCGCTGAGCCCCTTCCCCCGTCTCTCACAGGGTGCCAGCCCTCCCGGTCAAGAACCTGAACGGCACTGGTCCTGTCCACCCTGCCCTGGCAGGTAACACGGGGGTCCCTGGAGGAGGACCTATGGGTGCTGGGGGGGAGAGGCAGGGAGGGACGGGCAGACAGACAGGGCTGTCCCCGTGCAGGGATGACGGGCATCCTGATGTGCGCCGCGGGGCTGCCCGTCTGCCTGACCCGCGCGCCCAAGCCCATCCTGCACCCGCCGCCCGTCAGCAAGAGCGACATCAAGCCCGTGCCCGGGGTCAGCGGCATCTGCAGGAAGACCAAGAAGAAGCACCTCAAAAAGAGTAAGGAGTGGCCGGCGTCCCCGCGGGGTGGAGGGGAAACTGAGGCACGGGCGCTGCTCTGGGTGGGACATGAAGGTTTGGGGTGGTGGTGTGAAATGCAGCCAAAGGGGTAAGGCTGGGGGCACGGTGGCCAGCCACTGTGTCACTGCCCTTGGCTACTCCATGCCATGTGCTGCCACCTCCTCCTTGTTGCTGTCCCCATCCTGGTGTCAGGGGATGGCAGGGGGGTCTGGGGGCAGGATCTGACCATCACCCCCCATCCATGGCAGGCAAGAACCCGGAGGACGTGGTGCGGCGTTACATCCAGAAGGTGAAGACCCCCCCGGATGAGGTGAGGTGGCACGGGGGGAGGGCAGGGGATGGGCACAGAGCCCAGTGTCACCCCTGTGGGGTGACACGCGTGTCCCCCAGGACTGCACCATCTGCATGGAGCGGCTGGTGACCTCCTCGGGCTACGAGGGCGTCCTGAGCCACCGCAGCATCAAGCCAGAGCTGGTGGGCAAGCTGGGCAAGTGTGGGCACATGTACCACCTGCTGTGCCTGGTGGCCATGTACAACAACGGCAACAAGGTAAGGGACGGATGGGGACACCGTGGGGACCGTGGGCGGGCGGGTGGCACTGGGCGCCCACCTGGTGTCCCTGCAGGACGGCAGCTTGCAGTGCCCCACCTGCAAGGCCATCTACGGGGAGAAGACGGGCACGCAGCCCCCCGGGAAGATGGAGTTCCACCTCATCCCTCATTCCCTCCCGGGTTACACCGACTCCAAAACCATCCGGATCGTCTACGACATTCCCACCGGCATCCAGGTGAGCCCCCCGGGCCCCCACCGCAGGCTGGGTGTCCCCATACCACCCGCTCACCCCTCTGCTGTCTCCACCAAAGGGCCCGGAGCACCCCAACCCCGGCAAGAAGTTCACAGCGCGTGGCTTCCCGCGGCACTGCTACCTGCCCGACAACGAGAAGGGCAGGAAGGTGAGCGGCCCCGGGGGGGGCACTGCTGCTGGGGTGGGGCCTTGGGTGCTAGGGTGGGGACGTGGGTGCTGGGGTGGAGATGTGGCCATATGGATGAGATATGGGTGCTGGGGTGAGGATGTGGCTGTATGTTTGGGGACATGGGTGCTGCGGTGGGGACGTGACCCTGTGGATGGGGACATGGGTGGGGATGTTTGCATATGGATGGGGACACAGATGCTGGGGTGGGGATGTGGCCATGTGGATAGGGACATGGGGACATGGGTGCTGCAATGGGGACGTG
This sequence comes from Penelope pileata, assembly GCA_013396635.1. Taxonomy (NCBI): domain Eukaryota; kingdom Metazoa; phylum Chordata; class Aves; order Galliformes; family Cracidae; genus Penelope; species Penelope pileata. The sequence goes on along the minus strand of WBMW01004046.1, from coordinate 320,326 downwards.
GGTGGGGGTTGAGGATGTGACCATGTGGATGGGGAAGTGGATGCTGGCATGGAGACATGGCCATGTATTTGGGGACATGAGTGCATGGGGACGTGGGCGTATGGATAGGGACACAGGTGCTAGGATGGGGACATGGCTGTATGGAGGGAACATGGGTGCTGGGATGGTGGGGTGGGGACACAGCCATATGGATGGGGACACAGTTGCTGGGATGGGGATGTGGATGTATGGATGGGGGCACGGGTGCTGGGGTGAGGACATGGGTGTATGGATGGGGAAATGGGTGCTGGGTGGGGACGTGGGGCTGGCCGTGCTGCAGGGGTGGGACGCAGGGGGGGCTGTCCCGCAGGTGCTGAAGCTGCTGATCGTGGCGTGGGACCGGCGGCTCATCTTCACCATCGGCACCTCCAACACCACGGGGGAGTCGGACACGGTGGTGTGGAACGAGATCCACCACAAGACCGAGTTCGGCTCCAACCTGACGGGGCACGGCTACCCCGACCCCAACTACCTGGACAACGTCCTGGCCGAGCTGCTGGCGCAGGGCGTCTCCGAGGCCACCCTGAAGGACTGAGGCCACGGTGAGGGGCTCCCCGCTGTCCCCGCATCGCCGTCCCCGCCGCTTCGCCACTGATGCCACCCGCCGCGTGTCCCCGTCCCCTGCCCGGCTGCCAGCAGCGCGGTGCTTCCCGTCCTGCCCGCCCGGTGCCACCCGTACGTCTCTGTGTTACGGAATACACGCCGCAGCGTCCCGGTGTCCCTGCTGCCACCCACTCGTGTCCCCGCGCCGCACCGTGCTGGGGAAGGGGTGCTGGGTGCCACTGCCACGGGTCTGTCCCCCGGCGCTGGTCATGCGTGGTGGGGACGCGGGGCAGTGGCGGGCCTTTGGGGGCAGCTCTGTGTGTGTGCGCCCACGCGTGTCCACGGGGTGTCGGTGCGAGCAGAAGGGCGGCGAGGACTACAGCTCCCAGCATGCTTTGCGGCGCGGCGCAAGGCATGCTGGGAGCGGTAGTCCCAGGCAGCGCTGCCGCCCCGCAGCACTTCACGTGGCCGTGGCCGTGGCCGTGGCCGTGGCCGTGGGAGGGCTCGACGCGCCGTCTCCACGGGCAAAGGCTTCGTGGGCCGCGTCCAGGTCCCGCAGCACTGCCCGCAGCCGCTCCCCGACGGCTCCGCCTGCGGCCACGCAACATTCCATCACCCACCCGCGACACCCGGCACCCACTCGTGATACTCACGTCCCATCCCACTGTGCCCCCTCCCATCCCTTGTCCCCCCCAGCACCCACAGGCGCTGCTTCGCGGGGGGAGGGGAGAGGATCCTCGTGCGTGGGGCGTGCGCGCAGCGGGGCTGATGCCGTGGGTTCACCCACGCACGCATCCGCGCCTGCATCCGCGTGCCCGCGGCTGGGAGCGTGCGTGTGCTGCCGGAGGGGCGGGGCTGCGTGTGCGCGTGGCCGTGGGGGTTTGCTGTCCCCTGGTGGAGGAAACGCGGCGTGCGGGTGTGCGTGCATGTGTGCAAGTGTGCTTGTGGCTAACTGTGCACTCGTGTTGTGCACGTGTGTGTGTGCATGCCTGCAAGTGTGCATATGTGTGTGTGTGCATGTCCTGCAGGTGTGCATGTGCATATATGTTCATGCCTGTCTGTGCATGCCTGCAAGCGTGCACATGCATTTGTGTGCACACAGCTGTGCAAGTGTGCATGTGCATATCTGTGCATCAATGTTGTGTGTGCATGCACACATGCAACCATGTATGTGTCTTCATCTCTGTGCATGCATGCCTGTAAGGGTGCATGTGCATGTATGTGCATGTGTGTGTGCACACATAAGCTCATGTGCCTGTGTGTGCATGCATGTGCGTGCCCATGCAGTTGCCCCCCCCCAGCTGAGNTGACACCCGTGGGTGCCCCACCCGCCGGTCCCCAGCCTCACCGCAGCCCCACACGCCGAAGGTGCCCATACAGGGTCTGCGCCGCTGCCGCGGGGTCCAGGGGGTCGCTCCACTCTCCCAGTGCCACCGCGCCGTGGGTCCGGCTGCAGCCGGGCGCTGCCGGGGGGAGCGGTGTTGGGTGGGGGCACCCACGGGGGACCCCCCCGGCACCCATGTCCCCGCTCACCGGTGCGGGCGAGCTGCAGGCAGCAGGTCCAGCGCGCGGTGCGGAAGGTGCCTGGGTGGCAGGTGGGCAGCATGGCCGGGTTGGCACTGCTGGCCTGCCGCAGCGCCCACAGCCACTGCCACAGCTCCGGGGCGCTCTGCGGGGACACGGCCACCCGTGGAACCCACCCGCGGGGCCAGCCCCCGTCACAGAGCCATGTCGGGCAGTGCCGAGGGTGAGCATGGGGGTGGCATGGGCCAGGGGACCCCAAGGGACACTTGGATGGCACTGGTGTGCCCATGGGTGGGAGTTGGTGGGGAGGTGGCACTGGGGCAACAGGGCTGGTGCCCTAGTGACCCCAGTACAGACAGAGCTAGTACCCCAGTTATCCCAGTATTCATCGCAGTACAGGCGGGGCTGGTATCCCAGTTATCCCAGTATTCATCGCAGTACAGGCGGGGCTGGTATCCCAGTTATCCCAGTATTCATCGCAGTACAGGCGGGGCTGGTATCCCAGTTATCCCAGTATTCATCGCAGTACAGGCGGGGCTGGTATCCCAGTTATCCCAGTATTCATCGCAGTACAGGCGGGGCTGGTATCCCAGTTATCCCAGTATTCATCGCAGTACAGGCGGGGCTGGTATCCCAGTTATCCCAGTATTCATCGCAGTACAGGCGGGGCTGGTATCCCAGTTATCCCAGTATTCATCGCAGTACAGGCGGGGCTGGTATCCCAGTTATCCCAGTATTCATCGCAGTACAGGCGGGGCTGGTATCCCAGTTATCCCAGTATTCATCGCAGTACAGGCGGGGCTGGTATCCCAGTTATCCCAGTATTCATCGCAGTACAGGCGGGGCTGGTATCCCAGTTATCCCAGTATTCATCGCAGTACAGGCGGGGCTGGTATCCCAGTTATCCCAGTATTCATCGCAGTACAGGCGGGGCTGGTATCCCAGTTATCCCAGTATTCATCGCAGTACAGGCGGGGCTGGTATCCCAGTTATCCCAGTATTCATCGCAGTACAGGCGGGGCTGGTATCCCAGTTATCCCAGTATTCATCGCAGTACAGGCGGGGCTGGTATCCCAGTTATCCCAGTATTCATCGCAGTACAGGCGGGGCTGGTATCCCAGTTATCCCAGTATTCATCGCAGTACAGGCGGGGCTGGTATCCCAGTTATCCCAGTATTCATCGCAGTACAGGCGGGGCTGGTATCCCAGTTATCCCAGTATTCATCGCAGTACAGGCGGGGCTGGTATCCCAGTTATCCCAGTATTCATCGCAGTACAGGCGGGGCTGGTATCCCAGTTATCCCAGTATTCATCGCAGTACAGGCGGGGCTGGTATCCCAGTTATCCCAGTATTCATCGCAGTACAGGCGGGGCTGGTATCCCAGTTATCCCAGTATTCATCGCAGTACAGGCGGGGCTGGTATCCCAGTTATCCCAGTATTCATCCCAGTACAGGTGGGGCTGGTATCCCATTAAGCCAGCACAGACAGGGTTGCTACCCACTGACCCCAGTATAGCTTAGGGCTGGTACCCCAGTGTTCCCAGTATGACCAGAACTCCTATCCCCTTGTTCCCAGTGCTGATCCCGGTATAAGCACAGCTGGTACCCCACTGTTCCCAGTACTGATCCCAGTATGACCAGAGCCGGTGCCCCTGTGTTCCCAGCACAGCCCCTACAGCTGGGTTTGGGACCGGGGCTGCACCCGTTGCCCCACGCACAGTCCAGCCCCAGGACTGGGTGCTGGGGTGGGGCAGGGGCACCCGCAGTGCTGGGGGTCCCAGGGTGCCGGCTGGGGTCCCCACCTTGCACTGGATGTAGGTGGTGCGGAGCTGCCCGCTGCCATCCTGCGCCACGACCTGCATGACGTGGGGCTGCGGGAAGGTGCCCTCGTCCACGCGCTCCACTGCCCGTATCCGCCCCACTGGGATGCAGCTGCGTGCCTGGAGAGCCCGGAGCACCGCGTGTCACTGTGCCCAGTGCCAGCACCCTGCGGCGCGGCAGGGGGACCCACCTGGCACCCACCTGGCACAGGGGGGACTTGGAGTAAGACAGAGCCTCGGGGCTGAGCCAGAAGTACCTCTTCTTGAAGGCGAAGCGGGGCAGCAGGGAGGGCTCCTCGGCATCCCGCGCATGCAGGTAGCCCTCCCTGACGGTGGCCGAGGGACCACACCCCTCACCCGCAGTGGCTGTGGCCATGGCATGGGGGCAGCGGCATCACTTTGGGGTGCCACCACCACCCCCAGTGTCAGGATGCTCCGAAGGGACCCCCATCCCTTAGGACATGGCGGAGCATCCCAGAGGTGAGGGATGTCTCAAGGCACGGTGCCAGCCCCAGCGCCCGCCGTGCCCGCTCACCCTGGGCGCTCTCCACCTCGACAAGGCCGTCCAGGAAGGCTTTGACGCGGGTGAAGCTGGGCAGCAGGACGGTGTGCAGCGGGGCCATCCAGGGCTCCTTGCCTGGCTGCAGCCCCAGGTTGCCGATGCTCTGCAGTGCCTGCCCCATGCAGGAAGGGGTCACGCTGCTGGGCACCCCCCGGTGCTTGTCACCCCCCTTCCCCCACCTGCTCGCCTGTGCCCCATGGGAGTGGGTTTTGGGGAGGAAAATGGGGAAGTGGAGCAGCGTGAGGTGGTGGGAGCTGAGCCCAGCTGCTGCCCTATGCTCAGTGCATGGTGACATGGCTGGTGACACCCCATCCCCACGGGGGAGTGAGCCAGCTTGTGGCATGTGGCAAGGGCATTGGGCAGGAATGGCTCTGCCCTCCCTGGGGTCTCCGTCCCTCTCTTGGGTCTGTCCCTCCTTGAGATCCCCTTCCCTCCCTAGGGTCTCCCCATCCCCTCTGCTGTCCCCATCCCTCTCTGTGGTCCTTGTCCTTCCCCAGCATCCCCAGAACCTCTGGGGTTCCCATCCCCTCTGGGATCCCCATCCATCCCCATTGTCACTGTCCTTCCCTGACATCCCCATCCTTCCTTGGTCCCACAACCTTCCTTCAGATCTCTGTCCTTTGGTGTCCCTGGCCCTCCATGGTGCCCCATCCCTCCCCCAGGGTTCCCATCTCTCCCCATAGTCCCCATTTCTCCCCAAGGTACCCATCCCACCACAGGATCTCCATCCTTCCCCAAGGTCCCCATCCTTCTCCTTCTCCAGGGTCCCCATCCTCCCCCAAAGCCCCCATCCCACCAGTGTTCCCATCTTTCTCCAGGGCCTCTCCCCTCCCCAAGGCCCCCATCCTCTCCCAGAATCCCCATCCCACTCCAGGGTCCTCATCCATCCCCGAGGTCCCCCCCGTGTCGCCGTCCCCCCGGGCTCCCAGCACCTTGGCAAGCAGCAGCAGGGTGCGGCCGGTGCGGGGCTCTGCGTGCTGCTCCCGCAGACCGAAGAGCTTCGGGGTGAGCACGGCGGGGGCGAAGAAGCGGAGGAAGAGGAACCCACTGATGGCGAAGTACCGCACCTCCTGCATGGAGACAGAGCTCAGCACCAGCACCATGTGGCCCCCCCAGCCCCACCGGACCCCCACCTCGTGCTGTGGGGAAGGGAAGCGCTCCTCCACCCGCTCACGGAGCTGCTTGAAGGCCACCCTCATCAGGAGTGGACATTTGTCCACCGAGCCCACGATGGCATCCACCGTGTCCCCCAGGTAGCCCTGCAGCAGCTCCAGGCTGCTCTCCCGCACCTGAGCTTCCGACAGGGACCCCTTGAAGGAAATCCTCCTGCGGGGACACCGCGGGCTCAGAGGTGCCACCAAGGTGGGGACAGTGGGTTGGGGACACTGGGGACGCATCCGTGCACTCACCTGCCGCGGCTCAGCTCCATCCTGCAGGGGTCCAGCTCCACATACTTCTTCTCCTCAAAGATGCGGTTCACCACGGGCTTCAGCACCTCGTGCAGGTAGGGCAGCCCCACCGCCTGTGGGGCAGGAGGTTGTCCCCACATTGTCCCCAGCACTATGTCCCCACGCCATCACGGGAGGGCACAGGATGCTGGACCGGTGTCCCCTCCTGCGCTCACCTTCATGAACTGCTCCACGGATTTGGAGGCCAATGAGTTGGAGCGGAAAAGGGTATTGGGGTCCGCTGGGGGGGAGTCACAGTGAGCCATGGTGACATCCCGGCTGTCCCCAGCATGCCCAACCTCTGCGCCATGTGGCCATGTCCCCACAGTGGCCTCACTGCAGCTCTGGGGGGACGCTGGGATCCCTGGAGGGGTTTCCCTGCCCCATTCATCAGCTGGGGGCTGTGGCAATGCTCTGGCCCCAGCCCTTACTGGTCAGACCCCAGCCCTTACTGGTCCCACCCCAGCCCTTACTGGTTCTGGCCAGCTCGCGGGAGATGACGTAGTCCAGGAAGGGCACGGCCAGCCCCTCTGCCAGGAAGACCTTCACCAGCTTGGTGGCCACGTCCTGCCGGCTGTCCCCTGATGTCACCTCCTCCAGGACAGCCAGTGCTGTGCTGGCTTGGGGCTGTGGGGATGGCCTGGGGCTGTCACACACTGTGGGGACACAAGTCCCCGTGGTGTCCCCAAGCACACACCTGGCCGGGGCAGCGGAGGGGCTCGGCGAGGAGCTGGATGAGGGGCTGGTAGTGGTGCTGCGGCAGGATCCTGTCCTCCAGCAGCCGCACCGTCACCCGCAGGGAGCCCAGCTGTCCCCTGTGGGGACACCGTGACGTGAGAGGCTGGGCTGCACCCTGTCCCCTATCCGTGTCACCCCATCCTCCACTGCCCTGCACCCACCCCAGCTGCTCGGCGCTGCTGGGGAAGGGCAGGAGCTGGAACCATCCCTCAGTGAGACCTGGCGCATCCAGGGGTACCTCGACCTGCAGGCACAGAGTGGGGGGTGAGCAGAGGGGCATGGGGCAGCACCCGTCCCCGCGTGTCCCCAGGGCTCACCTGTCCCAGGAAGTCATTCTTGCCCACGATGTCCCAGTCCCACACCTCCACGCGCAGCACGCCGTTCCCCAGCTTGCCCTCTGCCAGCTTGAACTCCAGCACCTCGTCCCAGCGCGGGAAGCGGGTCTTCTTAATGACCTGCAGGGGACAGGGCAGCCGCAGGGGACACAGTGCCACCAAACCAGGACCCATGCCACCCAGAGCCCCGACTCACGGCCGTCTCCTGCGTGTGCCCGCAGCAGGACACCCGGGCAAAGGGATCCGAGGTGCCCGAGGGGTCACGGGGAGCCAGGTCCCTGTGGGAGGATTGGGTCAGGGGTGCAGCGGGCACTGTACCCCAGCACGGTCCCCTGTCCCTTGTGTCCCCGTGGGTGCGGTGAGCCACTGTATGTGGGGTGGCACCGGGGGGGTGTTGGCTCCCTGGAGGGCACGGGGCGCAGTGGGGACGCTGCCATCCCTCCTGGCTGTCCCCATGGCCATCCCGTTGCCGTGGCAGCCACTTCGGTCGCCATGGCAGCGGGATGCTGCGGTGCCAGCAGCCTCGGGTCTGGCACACAGACACACACGTGGGCACACACACATGGACATACACACATGGGCACACACAGGGACACACACAGGGACACACACNAGCCCCACCTCAGCCTGCCCCAAAGCCAATGTGCAGCCCTTGGGGCATGCCTCAGTTTCCCCCAATTTTAAAACTAACAGGGAGAAATGACAGTGCGAGATCTTGTCTGTCCCATGGGAATGTCCCCGCAGCACTGTCCCTTGTCCCCTGTCCCCGAGCTGCCCCGGGCTGTCCCCCAGCAGGGCTGGCAGTGCCCAAGCAGCGAGGCACACGCGCTGAGGCCCCATGGCATGGGGTGACACACGGACTGGAAGCAGTGACGTCTCCAAGCAGGACACAGCGATGCCCCTTCCCAGTGACCCCACAGTGGCACGGTGACCCCTCCCCCTCCAGCCCCAGTGGGCACAGACAGGACCCCGGCGGGGACACAGCCCGCACCTGGCCGCAATGAGGTGACAGCGCAGCACCCGCGCGGGGCCCTGCTCAGACACCCGCAGCTCCAGCTGGATCTCGCCCTGCACCTCTGCGTCGGGGTCCACGGGCACCAGGCTGAGCCAGCAGTCGATGCCTGATGGGGGACATGGGTGGGCATCCCAGCACGGGGACAGCCCTGTGCCTCACATCCCCGCGTCCCCGCTCACCCCGCGGCTGAGCTGCGATGCGCTGCCGGCTGAGCGTCACTTTTCCGATCACATCGTCCTGCCTGCCAGGGGACACCTATGGGGACGGCCACCCCAGGCGGCAGTGCCGGCAGTGCCCCCGCTACCCCCAGCCCCTCTGTCCCTACCCGATGGTGTCTTCATCCATGACGTAGATGCTGAGCTGGTGGAACCCACGGGGCAGGCGCAGGGTGAACTCCTCGCCCCAGAAGGGGTTCAGGCTCCTCCACACTGTGGCTGTCCTGCAGGCGTGGGACCCCGCTGGGTGCAGCCACCCCAGCCCGTCCCTGTGTCCCCTCCCTGCGGTGGCACAATCCCCTACCTGGCCACCACCTCGTGGTCCACCTTCACCACGCAGTAGGGATCGCTGGAGCCGGAGCTGGGGGGAGAGCGGGGCAGCGGGTCAGCACCCCGGGGCGAGCACCCCAGGGGCATTGCTCGCAATCCCCACGGCCATGGGTGCACTGAGCTGCCCGGTCTCAGGCAGACCCTCTGGCTGAAGCCCTGCTCGGCACCTGCTTGGAGACATAGCCTTTTCCTGGCACCCTTTTTGCCTGGAGTCACCCCAACCATGCATCCCCTGTCCCTGGGTGTCCGTGCCAGCAGCCGTGCCCCAGTTCCCGCAGCAACTCGCTTCCCGGTGTGGGGCGTGGGGCTGAGCAGTGTCATGGTGTCACGGTGACACAGAGACAGCAGCCTGGGCTTAACCCCTTGCAGCGAGGCGGAAAAGCAGAGCGGGTTCCCCCGGAGACGGGATGAGGGCTGGGTCCTGGCACACCGCAAAGCCCCCCCCCCACCTCCCAGCCTGGGGCTGGGGGCGATGCTCCCAGACCCCCCCAGCAGTGGTGGTGTCCCCAGCCCCCGGGGTGGGACGGTCCTGGAGGGGACCCCATGCTGTGTGGCACAACATGGGGTACCCCAGGTACATGGGGGCTGGCATAGCCCTGGGTGCAGTGAGGGGATAACCCGGGGGGGGGGCTCCTAGCGAGGGGCACTCCCCACCATCCACAGACCCCGCTTGGCGAAATGGGTCCCTCCCAGCAGGGTTGCAAGGAGGGGGCCCCAAAGCAGAGCACAGCACCCCCATGCCCCATCCCTGGGGGGGCACAGTCCCCCCCGCAGCACTCACACGTCCTTGGCAGACAGCTCCTTCCCTTCCAGCACCCGGCAGTGCAGGGTGGTGCTTACGGCCATGGCGGTGAACTCGGGGGGCTGTGGGCCCATGGGGGGACCCCACGCCGCGGGGGGGGGCTGCGAGGCGCTGCTTCCTCCTCCTCCTCCTCCTCGCCGCGTCCCTCCGCCGCTCCTTCCTCCTCCGCTGCTGTTCCCGTGGCTCCGCTCCCAGCACCGAGCCGGAGCGCGCGGGCACGCGGCGGGTGGGAGCGCTGCGCTGGCCCCGAGCCCGGCCCCGAGCCCACGGGCAGAGCGCACAGCGCGGGGCCCCCGCCCGCCGGGGGCTCAGTGGGGGCCCCCCCGTGACACCGGGGTGGGCAAAGCCGTGCTCAGGCCCCCGTGCCACGCTGTACGCTATGGGGAAACTGAGGCACGGCGCTTGCACCGCGCACCTGCAGCCCCCTGGTGCCCCCCCCCCGGGGGTGGCTTCCGTCCCGTCACAGCCGGGTGGCAGCCGGGGCTGTCCCCGAGCTGCGGGGGTTTGTCCCCACAGGTGGTGCGTGGCATGTGCCACCTCCTTGCTGCTGCCCGCCCCATCTGGCCGCCTGCCCGCCTGGTGGGGGGAGGGGCTGCCCTCCCCGTCCCACACCCGTGGGACAGTGTCCCCCGGTGCCACCCGCTGGGGGACTGAGCCGGCTCTGACCCGGGTCGGGAAAACGCCAGCCCATGGCACCAGCAGGTGCAGGGGACACTGGGGACCTCGATCTGGAGGTGGGGAGCGCTCTGTCCCCATCGCTCTGTGTGTCACACTGGGGGGCACTCGGGTGGATGGAGCCGTGGCTGGTTGGGGGCGGCAGCAGATGTCTGCTGCGGTGACTCACGGAGGTGCGGCACGGTGGGTGGCACCGTGTGGGCGCTGGGGCCCTGGGGTGCCGCCACCGCTGGGCGTCACCATATGGGCTCTGGACCCCCGGGGTGGCACTGCCGGGGCTGTCCCCGTATGGACATGGGGTCCCTGGGGTGGCAATGCTGTGGGGGTCACTCTTTGGGTGCTGGGTCCCCACAGTGGCACTGCTGGGGAGTGGTCCGGTATGGGCACGGTGTCCCTGGGGTGGCAATGCCGGGGGCTGTCACCTTGAAGGCCTTGGGTTCTGGAGCTGGCACTTTGTGGGCGCTGGGTCTCCATGGTGATAATGTCAGGGGGTGTCTCCATAGGGGTGCTGGGTCCCCACAGCAGCAATGCCAGAGGGTGTCCCCATATCAGCAATGCATGCCCGGGGGGGCACTGCCGGGGCTGTCTCCGTATGGGCGCTGCTCCCCGGGTGCCACCACCCCGGGCCGTCCCCACACGCCCCGGCCCCGGCCCCGCTCCGCTCCCGGCCC
>WBMW01004046.1:284268-295604 GCA_013396635.1 Penelope pileata | reverse complement strand
GGCCCGGCCGCATCCCATCCCATCCCATCCGCCGGCCGCAGCCCGTGGCCGGGCCGCATCCCTTCCCCCGGGCTCCCAGCTCCCCACCGCCCTGCGTCCCTTTGGCCGGGCTGCATCCTGTCCGTGGGGCTGAAGCCCGTGGCCTGGCCGCATCCCTTCCTCCGGGCTCCTAAGTCCTCATGGATCTGCATCCTTTCCATCGAACAGCATCTTCATGGCCTGAACGCATCCTTTTCTCTGGGTTCCTAATTCCCCATCAGCTGCATCCCTTCCCTTGGGCTCCTGTATCCCCGCCGTGCTGCATCCTTTCGGCCAGGTTGCATCTTCTCCACGGGGCTGCATCCCATGACCTGGCTGCATCCTGTCCCCTGGGCTCCTCCTTCCCATCACGCTGCATCCCTTGGCCTGGCTGCATCCTATCCATGGGGCTGCATCCCAATGGTTTGGCCCCATCCCATCCTCCAGGTTCCTAATTCCCCATCAGCTGCATCCCATCCTCTGGGCTCCTGAGTCTCCACGGGGCTGCATCCACATGGCCTGGCCGCATCCCTTCCTCCAGGCTCCCAATTCCCCACCAGGCTGCATCCCTTTGGCCACGTTACATCCTATCCATGGCTTCACCCCGTGGCCTGGTCGCATCCCGTCCACTGGGCTCCCAGTTCCCATCAGGCTACATCCCATTGGCCATGTGACATTGTATCCATAGGGCTGCATCCCTAGGGTTTGGCCATAACCCCTCATCCCAGTTCCAAATTTCCCATCAGCCTGCATCCCTTGGGCTGGGCTCCTAGATCCCCGCCATGCTGCATCCCTTTGGCCAGGTTACATTCTATTCCTGGGGCTCCCAAGTCTCCACCAGGCTGCATCCCCATGGCCCGGCCACATCCCCTCCTCCAGGTTCCTCGTTGTCCGCCAACTGCATCCCTGCTGCCCGGCTCCTGGTCCCCACCACGCTGCATCCCTTTGGCCAGGTCACATCCTACCCATGGGGCTGCATCCCTGTGGTTTGCCCACATCCCTTTTCCAGGCTCCCAACCCTTCCCCATGGGGCTGCACCACTGGGAAGCGGAGGTTCTGCATGGGGATCACTGACACCGGGGCTGGGGTGGCCCTGGCAGCAGGATGCAGGGGACCAGAGCCCTCGTGGGGAATTTTAATGGGATTTCTGGAGCCTGGGAGCACCCTGCCCACCTGCACCCTGGGCTGGGCCCTGTGAAGTCCCGTGGCTCCATGCAGCCCCTGGGAGCAGGGAGGGTTTATGCACTGCAGCAGTGGAGCTCTGTAGGTGAGGAAAGCACAGAGGCTGTGGGGCAGGAGCGCAGGGGGGGATTTCCTGGTGCTGAACACAGAGCTGAAGGCATGGGGGTGCTGAGGGTGTCCCCTTCTGCGTGGTGCCGGAGCCCTGGGGGATGCTCCATGCTGGGGATGCAGCTCCTGGGTGGGCTCCGCACCCCACGCACCCCCTCGTGCCTCTGGAGCGGGATGTCACCTCTCCACACTGCGCATTGTCCCATGCCAGCTCCCAGTGACAGCGAGGTCAGAGCTGTGTCGGTGACAGCTGTGGGGCACGCAGGGTTTGGCCATGCTGGATGTGCCCACGTGGTCCCGGGGAGCAGAGCACCGTGTGCTCCCATGGCCCTATAGTGGGTGGCACTGCCCAGGGGTCCCCACCTCATGGGTGGAACTGAGGAGGATGATGGAGATGAAGAGCACAGCGAAGCCACCCCCGCAGGAATCCTCGGGATCTCCCAGCCCTCACCTCGCCCCGCCGCATGAGACCACTTCAGAGAGCACCGACCACAGAGGGACCTGGGGATGGGTTCCCGGTGCGGTGTCACTGCGGGTCCCTGGCAGTGTCACAGAGCCATGTGGCCCTGAGCCGCCACCACCGCCGTGTCCCAAGGCCGTGACGCAGGTGCGGAGGCACCGCTGGGCTGGAGCAGAGCTGGGGAAGCCGCAACCGTGTTCCTTTTTGCTAAATCCTCATTTTGAGGGATGAAGGGCAGGGCTTCTGCTCATTTCTTTCAAATCATCTCGGGATACCTCTTGGTGTCCCCATCTCTTCCCGCAGAGCAGCATTCTTCCTTTGGGGGCTCCCAGATGGGTACCAGCAGGTACCCCCCCCCTTGGCACCTGGCGCTGCACCCTGGCTCTGGGGTGCTGCAGGGCCATGGGCTGAGCTGGGGGAATCTGGCCTAAGGGAGTCTGGAAGGTGGCTGTGCTTTGTTCCACATCTCTGTGTAAAAGGGAGAGCATCGCCCCCGCACAGAGGGGATGCAGCAGAGTGGGCTCAGCGTAGGGATTCTCTGGTGGCCAATATGTGGCTGAGCACACCGCTCGTGTCCCCGTGGCGTGGCATCTGGGTGCAGCTGCTCTGTGTCACACCGCCCCATGGCCCCTGTTCACCCCATCCAGGGCTGTCCAGTGGCCCCCAGGGCTGCAGTAACCACCCCTGGGGGAGGAATTGAAGCTGTGTGGTCTGGGAGAGCACCTGCTCCCAGTGCTGCAGGAGAGCCCAGGTCCATTTCCCATCCGGTGGGAGCCTCCTCCCGTCAGAGATGTGCGGAGAGATCACAGGCAGAGGCTGAACCTCCAGATTTGGAAGCATTCTCTCTGCTGAGCCTGGCAGCATCCCCATGGCATCCAAACCACGTGCACCACGGGCACGGTGACGCTCGGTGTGGCCAACCTGTGTGAGGGCAGTTGGCACTGACCTCGTGTCCCTGACCTGGGTTTCCCACTGCCTCTCCCCTTCTCCTTCCCCCACATCAGGACGTGGCCAAAGCTCCCTCCGGCTGCTGGCTGGGGGCCTTTTCTTGCCACTTTTTGGGATGACACCACAGGGAAATCCCGTTGGGGGTGCCCAAAGGGCTGGAGAGCCCCAGCCCCAGCCTGGCTGCTGTCAGCCCTGCCACGAGGAGTGACATCAGCAGGGACACCGCTGCTGCTGGCCCTGCTTTCTGCTGGGAGATGCCAGAGGGTGTGAAAGGCACCTGGTACGGCACCCAGAGAGGTGTGTACGTATGTATAAAATAAATCTACAAAATGCTCATGGACAGGCATAGCTACACACACACCTACATGCACGCATGCCTCCAGGTGCAATAGGGCCCTGCTGCCCCCAGACAGCCCCCAGGACTCCCCCCTGCCCCCAGCGCTCATCCCAGGCTCCCTCCATGCCTGCCATCCCATCTCACAGATGGGCAAACCGAGGCATGGGCAGGCCGGAGGGGCCATGCAGGGTCCCAAATTCCCAGTGAGGAGGTGCTGGCACCGCGCTGCCTTTGGGACAGCTCTGCTCTTGTTTGCCCACGCTGTGTGCGGACCCAGGGGATGCTGCTGGAGGAGGGCCCCACCTGCGCCCTCGTTTGCGCTAACGAAGCACCTCTGCTCTCCCCAGGGCTGTGGTGCTGATTTCCCCCACCTGCAGCTTGAAATAAAAGTGTGTCTGTAGGGAATTCCTGCTTTTCCATGGGATCCTGGTCCCCTCCTTCCCCAGCTCCTGGTACATCCCGGCGATGCTGGTGGCACTGGAGTGGTTCTGTCCTCATGCCAGGAGCCTCATTTTGGCACTGGAGACGCTGGAGTGCAGCTCGGGCAACCCCTCTGCCTCCACTGCTCCCACCAGGGGAGCTGGGCTAGGGGTGACGCTGGGCTGGGGGGTGAGGATGCTGGGCTGGGGGGTGAGGATGCTGGGCTGGGGGCGATGCTGGGCTCGGGGTGCTGTGCAGAGTGCTTTGCCCGGTGCTTTCCTGGCGGTTGTGCAGAGCTGCATGGGGCCGTGTGCCTCTGAGCCCGCCCATGGGCTCTACGTAAACCTCAGCTGTGTGATCCCCACCGAGGTGGGAAAAAGGGCCCAGTGCTTCCCAAACCCATCCTTGGCTGTGCTGGGGGGAAGCTTTCTTAGAAAGCATTGCTGGAACCCGCAGGTGGGGCTCCAGGTGATGCCCAGACCCCAGCAGGACCGTGCCTCCTGCTTAGCTCTCCGTGGCTCCATGTCAGTTGAACGTTTTTGGTAATTAGCGGTCAGATTGGTCGGGAACCGACGGGTCTGGAGGCCATGCACCAGGGGCTGGGGAGGAGGGGGTGCCCCACGCCCCATCCTGCTCCTCCCCGCAGAGCAGCAAGAAGAACCCTGCCTGGTGTGCTCTGCACCCCTGCAGGTGCACCCAGGTGCCGTGTCCAGGGCATGCACCTGCAGGGGGGCTGATTTCTGCTTTCCCCAATCACCGATGTGCATCCCTCCCAGCCCATCCCACAATTTGCTCCCGGCCCATTTATTTTTGGGGCACCGATGCCGCGATGCAGGGGCACAGCACCATCTAGCGCTGCCGGCGACGGGGAATCTCCCAGCTGGAGAGCAGAATGGGAAATCCCTGCAGGCTCCCAGGAGCGGGGCTCTGCTCTACATTTCCCAGAAAGGAGGGCAGGCGCTCGGCGGCTTTATTTTGGGAGCTGCCGGGCTCTGCGTGTGAGCGCGGCGGTGGCTTCGTGGGGATGCTCGGCCGAGCACAGGGACCTCGGTGGCTCCGCCAGCGCTGCGGGGTGGGAGGGGGAAGGTGGGTGCCTGCTGCTGGGGCTGTGCTGGTGCAGGAGGGAATAAGGAGCAAGTGTGGAACTCAGGGGTGCTCCAGGGGTGGGATGTCCCGGGGAGGGATGCTTGTGGGGGTCTCTTCGCACCAATTTTGGGTGTAATGGGGGGGAGATGGTTTTTTGGGTGCAGGTTGGGTTGGCAGGTGAGCAGTGATAGAGAAGAGGTGTCCCTGTCCCTCCGGCCCCCTCGTCCCCTGCATTAGGGTCCTTGGGGGACAGTGTCCATCCCTAGAGTGAAGATGTGGGATTGGGGATAAGGAGAAAGCTGGGAAGTGCCCCTTCTGAGGCCCTGCCTGATGCAGAGGGAGCGGAGGGGGCTTCCATGGGGCTCTCCCTTCTCTTCCAGAGCAAGCTGGTCAAGTACTTCAGCCGGCAGCTCTCCTGCAAGAGGAAGGTGGCCCTGCAGGAGCGCAACGCCAAGCTGGAGGGCTTCCCCCAGCTCCTGCACTGGTTCCGCATCGTCGACATCCGCAAGGAGGTGATGGAGGTGAGGGGACGGAGCCCTCCCTGCTCCCAGGAACCCATCTCTGCCGTTCTAGAGCAAAAGTCATCAAGGGGACGATTTTCCCCCAGGATGGAAACTGTCTCGAAGCAGCCCATTAGGGCTATAGGGTCAGCACAGTGGGTGGGGGGAGGTGGGTGGAGGACAGAGGGGCGAAATGGTCTCACTGCACAGTCGGGTGCTGTTCCAAGTTCTCACAAGCATCGAGGACAGATGGAAAACCCAAATCCCCAAGGAGGCAATGCCTGCTTGCTGCATGCCCCAAGGTGCTGATGTAGCAGCATCACAGTGGTTTTCCCCCTCTTTTCTCACCCCCCCATAGGAAATTGCCCCTGGGCAGCTGAGCCTGGAGGAGCTGCTGGAGATGACAGATGACCAGGTCTGCGAGACCGTGGAGAAATTTGGGGCCAACAGTGAGGAGTGTGCTCGCCTCAATGCCTCCCTGTCCTGCCTCCGCAGCGTGCACAAGTCTGGTGAGCAGGGCTGGCACCTGGGGGGGTCCCATTGTCCCCTGTGCCTGGTGGCTGTCACATCCCGTTGTGACCTGGGGAGTGGAACCCAAAAGCTTGGGGGGCAGTTTGTGGGCTGAAACAGGGAGAAGAGGACCTGTCCGGGGGCTCCTGAGGAGTGACTGGGTACCAACCAGGGCCACTGTGTGCATCCCTGAGGCTGGGTACCAGCTGTGCTGCAGGTGGGCATCAACCAGAGACACCACATCCTTATCTGTAAACTGGAGAGGTGGATGGGAAGGCTGGGCTGTTTGGTGGATAAAGAGTTGGTTGGATGGTTGCATCCAGAGGGCTGTGGTCAATATCTCCGTGTCCAGGGGCAGGTGGTGACGAGCGGTGTCCCCCAGGGCTCTGTCTTGTCCCTGGTGCTCCCCAACATCTTTATCAACAACACAGACTGTGGGATCAGGTGCACCCTCAGCACTTTGCTGATGGCACCGAGCTGAGTGGTGCAGCTGACACCAGAGAAGGAAGGGATGGCATCCAGAGGGGCCTGGCCAGGCCTGAGAAGTGGGCCCATGGGAACCTGATGAGGTTCAGTGAGGCCAAGTGCGAAGTGCTGCACCTGGTCAGGGCAATCCCAGATAGGATGAGCACAGACTGGGAGAAGAACTCCTTGAGAGCAGCCCTGCTGAGGAGGATGTGGGGTCCTGGTGGACAAAAAGCTGCACAGGAGCCAGCAGTGTGCCCTGCAGCCCGGAAGGCCAACGGTACCCTGGGCTGCACCAACAGAGAGGGGACAGCAGGGCAGGGAGGGGACTGTCCCCTCTGCTGTGCCCTCGTGAGGCCCCACCTGGAGCACTGTGCCCAGGGCTGGGGCCCCCAGCACCAGGAGGATGCGGGGCTGTGGGAGCGGGGCCGGAGGAGGGCACGGGGCTGCAGCACCTCTGGATGGGGACAGGCTGAGGGAGCTGGGGGTGTTCAGCCTGGAGAGGAGAAGGCTGCAGGGAGACCTCACTGCGGCCTTCCAGTACTTGAGGGGGGCTTACAAGCAGGAGGGGGACTGACTTTGTCCATGGGCAAACAGTGATAGGGAAGGGGGAATGGCTACAAACTGAAAGAGGGGAGATTCAGCTTAGATGTTGGGAGAAAATTCTTTCCTCAGAGGGTGGTGAGGCACTGGGACAGGTTGCCCAGGGAAGCTGTGGCTGCCCCATCCCTGGAGGTGTTGAAGGCCAGGCTGGATGGGGCCCTGGGCAGCCTGAGCTGGGGGGGGGCAGCCCTGCCTGTGGCAGAGGGGTTGGAGCTGCATGATCTTCAAGGACCCTTTCAACCTCTGCCATTTTATGGTCCTATGATGCTGTGCACATCCCCGTGGCTGGGTACCAATAGCGGACATCTAGTGCATCCCCATGCCCGGGTGCCGGCAGTGCACCATCCCCGTGGTGTGGAGGCTGCTGGGGGTTGGGGGAGGGGGGAGGCTGAGGAAAGCCCCCAAAGCCTCTCAGGTTCCCTGCGGAGCCCCCTGCCCCGGGGGGTTCGGTGGCAGCGGTGCGAGGTGGCCGGGCGGTGGCAGCAGAGATCTGCAGGAGAGGCTCCGGGCGCTCCAGAGCGGAGGCTGAGGGGGGGGCTGAAGGCTAGGGGGGGACTGCAGGCTGGGGATGTCAGAAGGGCGAGAGTCCCCCTCCTTGGGGCCACCTCCAAACTCGGTGACATCGGTTCGTGTCCCCGCGTGTCTGACCATCCTTCTGCAGGAGCATCCTTTGGGGGGGGTAGGTCGGAGCCCCTCCGGCTGCTCCCGTCCCCGGCAGCGCTGTGTTGTATGGAAGGGTCCTTAGGGGATGGCTCACGCCGGAGCATCCCGGGGGTGGGGGTGATCCCTGCTTACACAGACACATCCCAGGGGCTGTGGGGAAGGAGGACGGACCCTGCCTGGTTTCTGTCCGGGTTCTGTAGGCTGCTGGGGACTGGAGGGGACAGCGCTGGTGGCAGCGTGTGGTGTCACCATGGGGCAGCCCCTTCCAGCCCCAGCAGTGAGGTGGGGAGGGCTGGGGCTCAGCCTGACATTTCCTGCAGAGCCCCGGTGCCCCCAGGGCTTAACTCCGCAGCCCTGCCTGCCTGCCTGCCCTCTTCCCTTTGGCATTTTCACTAAATCTCTCCGATATTTGAGGAAGGGCACCACTGCCTCCCCCAGAGCCCAGGCAGGCTCTCAGCCACTGCTTTGTTTGAACACCTTTGACTTTTAATGCCTGTTGCAAACAAATGCAGCTCTACTCACCTGGCACGTGCCCCCCCCTCCTGCCCTTCTGCTCGTGCCCTCACACGCTCAGCCGAGGGAATTCCCATTTGGAAAATATCCATGAGCCTTCAGCTTGGGTCAAGGTGCTCAGAACATCCCCAGTGGTTTTTGGAAATGGGTACTGGGGCAGCAGGGGGTGGCAGGTGGGAGGTGTCCCCCTCCCATGGCAGAGGTGTCTCTACCCTTGGGGGTGACGGTGTGTGGGGCAGCAGGGCTGGGGGACGCTGCTGGGGGTGGGGACACTGCTGGGCTCCTGTGTGTAGAAACCCCTTGGGCATCGCCTGGTGGATGGCATGAGCCATCGAGTGGCCTTGTTTTGGTGGTCCCCCAATTTTTCTCCATGGCACAGGGGAGCCCCAACCAGGTCCCTTGGTAGGCAAAGCTTTGGGGTGCTGCTGGGGAGCAGTGGGTGCGAGCAGCTCTGCAGCGCGGGGCTCAGCTCCCCTGTGCTGAGTCCCCCCCCGAAGGCAGGGACAGCGCTGCCCCGCAGCTGCAATTAACAACCACGCCGCTGCCTCTTTAAAACATCGTGTCATTTCTCTGCGAGTTGCAGCAGTGGTCGATTTCTAGAAGCCAAGATTAGGATTAATAAAGCAGGAATGAGGTGAGGCATTAACCTTTTCCATCAATCTCTATTTATTGAGCTGTTAATTAGAGGCAGCTAATTTCCCAGGCTAATTCTCTGCTGGCTGGGGCTGGGGCGAGGAGGCGGCTCGTTCCCCCACGGCGCTGATTGCAGTGGGGTTTGCTGGGGCTGCTGGTAAGGGGGAACCCGAGCATCCTTGGGGCAGCTCCGCTCTGTGCTGGAAAAGCCTCCAGACCTCACACGTGTGTTATTTTATCGAATGCAGTAGTAACCTTGTATCAAACCCTGGCTTTATTGTGTTAACGAGCCTGTATTGGATTTTTCTCCACTGTGCCTGGGAAGCCGTGCACCTGGCAGCAGAATTTGATGAGCAGACGAGGAGCCGTGTTTGGGCTCAGAAAGGGATTAATTGGACATTAAGTGAGAGCTGAGCGTGCCCTGCAGAGCAGGGAGTGGTGTGGAGGTTGTGGATGGTGCATGGGGCAATGGGCCATGCTGTGGGGCTCATGGGATGGGGACATGGGGCCTTCCAGGCATGGAACAGCCCCAAACTCTGCCTGCAGCTAGGGGAAAGCTTTGGCTTCAGTAGGGTTGAGTTCAGGATGGAGAAGGGTGGTGTGAAGCACTGAGCATCCCCATTTTGGGGCGTTTAAGGCTGCCCTGCTGGGAAGGTGCAGCCCTGGAGGCGTGCAGTGCTGTCCCTCCTGCTGAGCCGTGTCCCTGTCCCTTGGTGCGTAATGGGGACAGGGGCTGGGGTGATGCTGGCTCCATTTGTGCTGTCTGCCTGTTGGTCCCTGGGATGCTGCTTTTGGGGAAGAAAAAGGAAAATCTGCGCTGAGCTCCCCAGGGAAAGACCATTCCCTGGGTATGGCATTGCTCTACACGGACCCTGCTGTTTGCAGCCAGACCAGAGCAGAGTGGGACGTGGGGACGCGGTGAGCGGGGCAGTGCCCGTGGGTCTCCAGCTGAACTCTTGCCATGCGAGGAACCCTCTGCCTAATGGCAGCCCACGTCCCCTGTGTGATGCTCAGCACTGTGGGATGGGACAGATGTGGGGACCAAACCCCACTGAGGTGGGGCTGTGCACCCCGAGCATCCCCATGGCAGCTCCGTGCCCCCCTGGTCGGGAGTTTTCCCGCAGAGCATCGCAGTGGTGTGGGCTGCAAGGCGAGGGGACCTGAGGGAACAGCTGAAGTTTGGCTCTGCCCTTCCCGTTTCCCACGTGGAAATCCCCTCTGGCTGTTTCTGCTCTGGGTGCGTCAGTCCCCTTCCAGCAAAGGGCACGGTGACAAAGCTGTGGGTCAGCTTCGGGCTTCCTTCATTAAGTGCTGCTAATTGCTGGGGTGGGGGGTCAGGGATGCTGCAGCACCCGGGCAGCACTGAGCAGTGCCAAGCTGTGCCCTCAGAGCAGCCACTGGGGGTCCCTGCTCTGCGTCCCGGTGTGGGTCAGCCCCTCCTGGGGGGTGCAGGGCTTGTGATGGGGCAGCAGAGGGACACAGGAGGGTCTGGGGGGTGTTGGCGTGCAGTTCCCCCGCTGTTGGTGAAAGCTGTCCCTGTATGGTGGGAGGGTGTCCTGCAGCACAGGTTGTGCTTTTGTTAGCTTCATCTTCTGCTTTAGAACAATTCGAGAAAACTCCTCACCCCTTCCCCTGGAGCTCCATCAATCTAATCCCAAAGCTTTGGCAGCTCCCAAGCCCTCCTCCTCCATTTTCCCCCTCTTGAGTCTGAAACAAAACACTCCCCTCAAAGGGCTCTGGCAGACAGCAGCACAGGCAACCAACAACCAGGGAGTGCAGGGGGACGGAACCTTTTCCAAACAAAGAGATAGCATTTTTTGTACTGGTTTTCTTCGAGGTGGCAATCAAAGGAGCCAGGGCAGGGAGCTCCCGTCCCCTCCATCACTTTGGCACTCTGCAGTCGGTGCCGACAGCTCTTGGCTCATCCCTGTACCGGCAGAGACTGATGAGCAGGGGCTGAGGGGAGCCACGCTGATGTTTTTGTCTTTTCCCCAATATTTCTGCAAATGGCACTGATAAAAAGGGGTGGCATGGGGCAAAATGAGCTGGGAGTGTTTGAGCTGGGATGGGTTCTGCACTCCCAGGGGTCGTTCTGGGATGTTGGGATGGGACGTGGGGGCTCGGTGCTGGGAGGATGCACCCAGCCCCCCATGCAGAAGCTTGGGGGTGCAGCGGGTGGGATGGCTGCTGGGCACCCACCGCATGGCCCCGTGTGTGCTCTGTCGCAGGCGGCAGCCTCTCCAAGCAGGACTGGACCATCCAGTGGCCCACGGCAGAGCCGGGGAAGGAGAACCAGCCGGGCTGCCCGCCAGAGCCCGCCCCGTGGATCCGCACCCACCTCTCCGCCAGCCCCAAGCCCCCTCCCAAGTGCGCCCAGCACCACTGCCACGCCGCCTCGCCCCACGGCCCCCTCTACACCCACGTGGACCGCCTGACCGTGGAGGGCCACCCGGGGCTGTGTCCCCCCGTGGAATCCGGGCACCGCTCCCTGCCACCCTCCCCGCGGCAGCGGCACGCGGCTCACCCCCCGCCGCGCACGCCCAACATTGTCACCCCCATGACGCCGCCGGGCACCCCCCCGCTGCGGCGCAGGAACAAGCTGAAGCCCCCCGGCACCCCGCCGCCCGCCTCCCGCAAGCTCATCCACCTCCTGCCCGGCTTCACCGCCCTGCACCGCAGCAAGTCCCACGAGTTCCAGCTGGGGCACCGCGTGGACGAGGCGCACACCCCCAAGTAAGTGGGGGCCCCATCCGCGCGGCGTGGGGGACCCAAATGTTCCCTCTAATTGGCTGGAATGGCACGGAGATGTGGTCAGGTGGGGGTTAGGCTCTAAAGGCTCTCGGTGGGCACGGCTCCAGAGCTCTGGGAGAAGTGGGACGCTGCTCTCGGT
>WBMW01004046.1:263440-283285 GCA_013396635.1 Penelope pileata | reverse complement strand
CCTTTCCCACCTGTGATGCTCCATGATGCTCTGCTGGGTGCAGCTTTGGGGTGCCCCTACTGAACATCCCATCAGGAACCCACATGCAGCACGGTGGCTTTGCTGTGCAGGGTGCAGCATTCCGGCTCTCACAGGGTGGGTGGGGAGCACCCAGGGCGCTGGGGGTGCAGTTTGGCAGAGCCCCCCATGCCGTGACCCCATGGTGCTGAAGGGGTTTGGGTGCTGCGGGTTTCCCTGCAGCTGGAGGATCGTGATGTGCCGCGAAGTACAAATGGGGGAGAGATCCTCTTTCAGCCTCAATATGCGCATTTTTTGCACTTCTTCCCATGTCCATGCCCGGTGCGTTTTCCAGCCCCGGTTTTCCAGCCTCGGGCTCCGCTCCCCCTGCTCCGCAGCTCCGGGCCGGCAGAGGCTGCTGCTGCGCAGCGAACGACCGGCCCCGCGCTGCTGCCTGCAGCAAACCCAGCCCCGACCCTCCTCCNACCCAGCCCCGACCCTCCTCCTCCTCCTCCTCCTCCTCCTCACCGCAAAGGGGCGGCGGTGGGGCAGCCCCACAGCCCTCTGCCACCCCTCTGCTACGAGGCGATGCTCGGGCACCTGGAGCTGTATCTTTTCTGCTCTGGCCCCAGCAAGCACCACAATGTCTGCAGGAGTGAAGCTCACGGGGCAGCATCCCTCTTGGTAGCTTTATTGGGTTTTCAGCATCCACCCCCAGGGCTGCCCGGGGATCCAGGAGAGCTGCATCACCCATGGTGACCCATTGCTGCGTTTGCTTCCCTTGAGTCATTTGATCTCCAGCGTCAGCCATTGCACCCCAGGTCACAGTGACACGGCTTCAGGGTGAGGCTGGATACGGGTAACACGGCTTCAGAGTGAGCTTGGTTATGTTTTTCTGGATACGGACCAGAAAAGCTTTCAGCTGCTGCTCTCCCAGGGCTGGGAGAGGCAGGCAGGGAGCAGGGTGCCTACATTTGCTTGCATGACCCAGGGGGAAGAGCAGGCAAAGGGTTCATAAAGACCAGAAATTGTTCTTGCATGAGCACAGCCCCACGGTCCCATCCCCGTTGCCATCCCAGTCCCTG
Source organism: Penelope pileata (assembly GCA_013396635.1). Classification (NCBI taxonomy): domain Eukaryota; kingdom Metazoa; phylum Chordata; class Aves; order Galliformes; family Cracidae; genus Penelope; species Penelope pileata. Next base: position 282,203 of record WBMW01004046.1, on the reverse strand, counting down.
CCCAGCTGCACCCTGCTTCCTGGTGCCACCTCAGATGGTGGGGAATGAGCAGCTGCTGGCTGCCAGGGGCTGTTAAACTCAATTAATAGAGGAAAGGGGGCAAATAGTTAATAGGGGAGTTACAGGGCACCAGTGGGGTGCTCGTTGCGGTGCTGTGGAAGGATGGGGGTGCAGCAGGACCCGGGCTCCCCGAAGCTGCTGGGAGCACTGGGGAGGTTCATTTTCTCTAACGGCATGTAGTGACTTCCAGGAGGCAGCACTAAATCCTGCTTTCTAACCCCATTAGCGTTAGGGATAGCAATTAGTCATCAGGGGCAGCTCCTTTTGGCCCTGCGGGCCCGCAGATCTGTGCTCCTGCCCGGGTGGTGCCTGGCACGGGGCTGCGGATTCCTGGGCTGTTCCCAGCGACTCTGGGTTTTATGGCTGTGTGCACAGGATGCTCACATGCTCTGGGGTTGTTCCTCTTCATGTCATCGCTTCCACGGCGTCCCGTTACCCCAGGCTCTCTGCAGGAGGCAGGTTTCCTCCTGGCCTTGGATATGAAGATCGTTGAAATGGAATTTTTCTCTGGAAAAACCATTTCATGCCTGCTCTGACCCACCCCTCCTGGTTTCAGCTGGTCCTCATTAACCTGCGTTTATCCCCACGCTGCCCCTCTGCAGACTCTCTGGGTGGCACCCACCCCAAACCCTCCCTGCAGAGATGCTGCTGTCCCCGGGGAATTCCCACATCCCCGGGGATGTCCCGCTTTGGGATGGGACAAAACATCCCCCCAGTGCCCATGGCCAACGCATGAGGGTGGGCTCAGCTCTCCCCGCCAGCCATGGGGCAGTGCTGGCCCGGCTGCAGCACTCCGCAGCAAGGGCACCGCTTCCTTTTCCTGATAGCTCGTAAATCTGTTTGCGTTTCGTTCCAGAGCTTATTTCTGGGGGCTGATCCCTTCTGTAGGCTGAAGCCCTCCGAAGCAGGGGTTAAACTTCCGGAGCTCGCAGCTCGGATGTTGCTGCACAGAGCTCCAGCTGCTGACCACGGCTCTGGGGTATGGAACATTACTCCTTAAGAGATCCCCCGGCTTCCATAAATCCACAACCCATAAACATCTCATGAGCGGTCTCGAAACGGAAAGAAAACATTTAGAGTGGTTGATAATATAGTGCCCATTTAATACCTCATGAATTCCACGGGCCATTTACATCTTTCAGGGATAGTTAATGATTATTCATCAGCAAGAAGTGGAGGAAAACCAACCAACCGACCTCGCAAAACAAACAAACTCGGAGTGGAACGTCTTAGAAATACATTAGCTGGGGAGCAGAAGTCAAGATGGTGAAAAGCAAACTTGCTCAGGGTGTGTGGTTGGGGAATGAGAGCAGCGTGACCTGACAGAGCCCTGGGGGAGTGCTGGACCCCCCCCAGTGTGCTCCAGGACAGCAGCTGCTGGAGGGGACCTGGGGTTTTCTGGGTGCGCCGGGGTCGGGTTTGGGCTCACAGCTCCGGGGCAGCTTTGTTCAGGGTCAGTGGTTTGTGTGTGTTCAGGGCAGTTTCCTCGTGCAGCATCTTGGCAATGGGATCTGGGGCAGTGGTGCAGATCGGGCTTGGTGTGCTGGAGGAAAGGAGCACACCGTCTTGTCTCCATAGGATGAGTGGTGCCAGCCTCAGGCTGTGCCAGGGGAGGGTCAGGCTGGGTGTTAGGAACAATTCCTTCTCAGGAGGAGCGGTGAGGCACTGGCACAGCTGCCCAGGGAGGGGGCAGGCACCGTCCCTGGGGGTGTTCAGAGCTGTGGGGATGTGGCACTGGGGACACGGCTCCGTGGGCAATACTGGTGGAGGCGGGAGGTTGGACTGGATGATCCTAGAGGTCTTTTCCAACCTTAATGATTCCATGAAACGTCGGCCTTGGGATGGCTGCCTTCAGCCCTGTGGGCATTGGGGTTGGATTTTGATGCCATTTTCCACAATCTGGACAGTGCTCTCTGGGATTGGTGAAAATACCAGCAGAACTGGTGTCCAGTGACTTTCCCTTGTGCTGTTCCCAGCTCTAATCCAGTTTCCCTCAGCTCATTTCTGTAGTGCCCAACTCCATCCAACACTCGTACCTGGATCCTTCTGTGGGCAGTTGCTTCTCCGTCCCACATAACAGAGACATCCCTGAAAGCGGAGCATCTCCTCGCTCTTCCCTGTCCCGGGCATGGATCTGCCCTGTGGAGTGAACAATTCCTGAATGAGGACAGAAAGGTCCCATCAGCAGGGCTGGGCTGTGCCATGTGCTCTTCGGAAGGTGTTGCTCAGCATCGTTGCTGCCATGCTTGGGCTGAGCATCCACAATCCTGGAGCTGGAGCAGCCCCAGCACTGGCCCCGCATTGCTCAGAACTGGAGGAAGCCCACGTGCCTGGATCCGCGCTGACTCAGCTGCGGCCATTGGTGGGCATGGGCGGGAGTGGGTCCTACATGAGTATCCAGCAGGGAGCAGGGATGGAATGAGCCACAGTGCTGCGGAAAGCTGGGAGGGGACGTCCCCGAATTCCCCTGCTCAGTGATAGGTCGTTCATTCTGCTGCTCTGCAACCTTTATAGAAGTGATGTTTTCCCCTTGTATCAATTCCAATCAATGCTCTCACTGAGCGGGTCAATTATTCTGCATGGGCTGCACCAAGGCCGCTCTTGTCAGGTGCCTCGGAGATGCAGGTGGGCTCTTGGCGGTGGCAGTGAGCAACAGTGATGCTCACAGAGCAGCGGAGCTCTCCCAAATGTGCAGATAACCCCGTAAGGGATGTGTTTTCCCTCCTGTAAACGCAGAGCCCAGCCTGGTGCTTGTGCAGCAGGGAGAGCATTGCAGCGTGGGCATTTGGAGAGCAGGACGAGCAGCATCTCTGTTTCCAAAGACTCCTCCTGATTAATGGTTGTGCTGCTGGTGGTGAGCCAGGGCTGTGGGGCTGTGTGCAGGTGCGGGGCCATCTCCAGCCTCTTGGAAGCATGGCTTGCGCACCGCGTCCTGACAGTGATGGGTTGCCTCCGTCCTGAGCCGGCTCTGTGCTGCAGCCGTCCCACTGCTCTGGGCTGTGCTTCTCCTTAGCGCTGTCATTAATGTTAATTACTGCTGCGGCGTTCCATCAAGAGGAGCGGGAGCTTTCGCATGCTTGGAGGAGAAACTTCTCGCCGTGTCCTTTAACGAAGAGCCGAGCCTCCTTCGGCCACTTTGTGAGCGAGGAGCGTGGTGATGAATGTAGATGAGGAGGAGTGCTGAGGGGGGGTGGGCGGTGTGGAGCTCTGTTGCCGCTGGCAGCAGCGTGAGGTGTCCGTGCAGGAGGGGAGGACGCAGGAAGGGCAGCGAGGCTGCAGGTGGTGTCCCAGGGCACAGCCAGAGCTGGGCTGAGCATCAGGAGCAGAGGTGCCGGCCGCAGGCTGTGCCGGGGGAGGGTCAGGCTGGGTGTTAGGAACAATTCCTTCCCAGGAGGAGCGGTGAGGCACCGGCACAGCTGCCCAGGGAGGGGGGCAGGCACCGTCCCTGGGGGTGTTCAGAGCCGTGGGGATGTGGCACTGGGGACACGGCTCCGTGGGCATGGTGGGGTGGGGGGGCTCACTGGGGGGCTCAGAGGGCTTTTCCAGCCTTAACAATTCTCTGATCAGCCATGGCGTGACCAGGACAGGCTCGAGCTCTTCTCTCCCAGCTGTGGCTTTGCAGGGAAGATGAGGAGCAGCTCCTCTAGCCCCTCCCCGTGTGCCCCAAGGTATGGGCGAGCTCATTTCCCCTCCAGTGTTGCAGCCTCTCGCATTGTGCTCATCCCAACATGGGTGATGCGGGGCCCATGGGCTCTGATGGCTCCCTTGGCAGCTGTGAGGTGGAAGCAGAGATGGCGAGGAGATGGGGCTCCTAAGAAGCCGTCGCTTGCTCTGATTTCTCCTTTGGAGCCGCAGCTCCCCGAGCCCACCACGCTCACAGCGTGCATCAGCTCACTGAGCCCGTGGAGATCTTCCCATCATCTTGCCTGAGATGAAAGGGTTGCAGCACTGTAATTAGCTTAATGAACCTCTGCCTAGGGCTTTCCAGGCAGCCCGTGCTTCCCTTCTGGTGATGTGGGTTTTGGGAATTGCCTCCAAAATGGGAGCGTGCACGGGTCCGTGCAGGGCATTGTGTTGGGATGGGGTGGGTGAGCCTTGGGGCTCACAGCGTGCTCTGCAGTGGGGTTTTGTGAGCGTGGAGGTGATGCTGGTGGGGAAATGGAGCGCTGGGATCCCACCCGTCTGCTGGGACCAAACCCACCCGGGTGCACGAGTCCACCTGGCGCTGCCCCCAGCCCCCGCGCGCTCCTCGGAGAAACACCAGGGAGGAAATCAGGACGGCAGCGGTGCTTAATGAGGAGCAGGACCTCCTCGAGCATCCTGGCAATTAGCTCCTCGCAGCACCCTCGTTGCTGCACGCGTGTCCTGGGGGGGAAGCGTCGGGGCTGCAGCTCCCTTCAAAGCACCGTCACCACCGTTAGCTCCGACATTTGCAGCCACGCTGCAAAGTTCTGCTTTGTGCTCCAGAAAGGGAATAGAAGATCAGTGAGGCTCCGAGCGCAGCGTTCCACCATCCTGGGGAAGCAGGGACGGGGGCTTGGATCAATATTTCACCGTTGTGGCTTTGATATGAGGAAGTGCTTTTCCTCCGGTCCGAGGAGGAGGTTTTGGTGCCTCTTACGGTAATGAGGAGGATAAATGGAACAGCTGGAAGGTTTTATTTTAGTTTTATTTTAGTTTTGAGATAGCACTGTGCCGAGTTTGCTCAGTTCTGGGCTCCTTCTGTTCTGGCAGCTCACAGCCAGCACCCCGCTGCCATTCCGCACGCAGTCCCCTGATTTTTGGGTATGCAGGCAACCTGGTTGGTTTTTTTTTTTGCCAGCAATGTGCAAACAATCAAGAACAGAGCAGGAGGAGTGCTCCTTCCTGCAATGTTTAATGTAAGATCAAATCTATGGGTTTTCCCTCATTTTTTTAGCCATTCCCCAGCCATTCTGCTGGCCAGGGCTGTGCGTGCCCGTGGAGCTCCTTGCTGCTTTACCACAGAGCATTGTGCAGTTCAGGCACCCCAAAGGCCATCAATCTTTAGGGCTGAATCCCAACTGCAGCCCAGGTGGCTGCGATCTTTAGTCCTTTGCGGAGAGCTCCCCAAAATGCCGAGGATTTCTCTTTTTTCACCCTATTTCCCATCCTCTAAAAGCAGTGCCGTGGCTGAGATCGCAGCGTGCCGGAGAGGAGCAGGGCAGTGAATGCCACAGCGAATGCAGGCAGCTGCAGGGGCATGTCCCCTGCTTCTGTGAAATTGCCTCTTTTAATCTTGATATTAAAATCATAACGGTGGCGAGCTGACGACACATGCCTGCAGCGCAGGTGTTTGTCGGGTGAATGTATCCATCCATTATCCCTCAGCTCGTATTCGGGAGCGAGGCACGGGGAGGTGTGGGCCGAGCAGGGAGGGACCCATCCCCGTCCCTTTTTGGGGTGGGTGTGCATCGCCCCCGGTGAAGCAGGAGGGGCTGCGTACCCCATGCACCAAAACGCTGTGCGCTGGGTAGTGGCTCGTCCATCGCTGCCCGTTGATGCTCCGCGCATCCTCCCCGCTCCCTTTGTCGGGATCTGCCGACGCCGTCCCCGGCCCCGCACCACCTGTCAGACCCTGACGGGCCTTTTGTCCCCTCCTGCTTTTCACTGCCTGCTCAAACCCTCTCTTTTTTCCCCTGATGAGCGTTTGAGTGATTTTGCATAGCAGGCGGGGATGAGCCGCTCGGGGCGGATTGACACCTGAAGCGATTTGCATGGAGCACCGCGCGCTGCCTCGCTCCTGTTTTCCCCTTTAGAAAACGATCATCATCTATTTAACAAAACCCTGAGCGTGAAGTCCCTGATGGTGACATTCACCTTCCTACGTGCTGGTGGTAGGGACGAGCTGGTGGCCCCGCTCTGCCACAGCTCTGGGCTTGGGCTGGGGGGGTCACATCTGCGTCCCACAGCAGCAATGGGGGAGGTGAGGGGAAAGGGTTTGGGGCAATTTGGGAGGGGGTGGGAATGGGGACAGGTGATGGAGATTGGGAAGAGCAATAGGTGGGGTGTTTGTGTTTGGGGTTTTCCTCCCAGTTTGGGAGGGCTTGAGGAGGGGCTCCTGTCCCCATGATGGTGGCTGTCCCCAGGGGCCATGCAGTGGTGTCACCCCTGGGCTCCTCCTCACGTTTGGGTGCTGCACGCCTGGCTCTGTGCTTCTGTTTGCTGCATACAAAGCTTTAAAATAATATCTGGGATATTGAAAGCTCCCTGAGGCTCATTTTGGTGGCTGCCCAGCTGTGACCGTGGGCTGCGGTCCCGGTGTGGTGACAGCTGGGTGCTATCGCTGCCATCTAAATAGCCCTGAGCGTGGCTCTGCAGGGCTGCGCTGCTCCACGTGCTGCTGCTGCTCCTCCATCACCCCTTCTTACAGGGGCTGCCTTCTTCTCCTGCCCTAAGGGGCTCGGTGCTCTTGGCACCACGTTAGCACAGCCCTGGGCACGTTGGTCCCCTAAGGGGCTGCATCCTGCATCCCGCGGGCACGGCATCCTGCATCCCGTGGGCACGGCATCCTGAGGAGCAAGGCTGCCCTTTTTTGGCACAAACAACCCTGAAGGGGACACTGGGGGCCGTGTCCCCATGTGGGTGGCTGTGATACTCTGTGCCCCCTCCTTTGGGGTAGGTTTGGGGTTAACCACCCTCTGTCCCAGCCTCTCCCCTGGCAGGGAATGGTATTTGTGGTAAACAAGCAGCAGCCAGGGAGGAGCTGCTCCGTATCCTCAGCACGATGCCTCCAGCCTGCAAAGGTCGCTCTGTCTGTCCGTCTGTCAAGCTGTCAGCTCCCAGCTTGCCGTGTCTGCCCCGCGGGGCTGAAGGAGGCATGGAGCAGCAGAGGATCAGGGTGCTGCTCGAGATGCCCGTGGTGCCTGCAGGACTGCAGATTTTTGCCTCTGCCTGGGGGAGTTTTGCTCCTCTCTACGTGGCCACGCACGATGCTGAGATGCAAATCCTCCTCTGTCCTACAAACCCTGACCCCAAGTGGGGGTCCCTGATGGCCAGAACCATGCCATCCCCATCCTGGGGTGCCTGGGGGACCATATATGTGTGTACATATGTCCCTGAATACCTTCCTGGGGGAAGGATGCTCCAGGCACAGCATCCTGCTCCCCTCCCTGGGGGCAGCAAGCCCCGCTCCCTGGTCCCCTCCTTTGGGATGGGGAAAGGGACCATGGCTGTGGTGACCATCACCCTTCACCCCACTGGGTGGCTGGGATGGGGCTTTGTGCCTATTTATTATTATTATTCTTTTTTTTTTTTTCTGAAGAAGCAAGCAGAGAGAAAAATCTTCCTCTGTCCAAAATCACTCATCCTTCCTAATAATGAAAGCTGTCACCAGTGCTGCTTGGCGAGGAAATGATGCTCTTAGTAAATATTTGGTCTGGAACTGATTTATGGGTGGAAAAAAATGAGATTAGTGGCTAATCAGGACACTGCAGGAAATGCTTTGGGATGGGATGGGGGAGCTGCCCCCGGGGCTATGGCTGCTGGGGGTACATGCGAGGGATGGGTCGGGATGGAGCTTCAGGGGTTGGGGTGGAGCCCAGGAATTGGAATCTGGTGCAGGGCTGGCTCTGGGGGTCACTGAGCTTCCCCTCACCTTGTTGTTTTGGGGACTTGCTTTAAGGGATGGGTTTTTAGGGTCAGGATGGGTGCAGGGCATGAGCAGTTCCAATAACGGGGCTGTCGTGCATTGCGTTGCTGTGGGCCATTGCCCGCCCCGTGCACCCAAAGAAGTCATTAAAGTACCCTAAAGGCAGCAGCATCTTTTCCTGTGTGAGGAAACAATTAGCTTATTAAAGGATGGGTTAATTTTCATATGCTAACGCGGGCTGGTGAACGCAGCCAGCTCATTTCCTACCAATTGGCAGAACCAGATGCCAGGGTGCTCCGGTCAGCGCTGCCGGAGCAGGGGCAGAGCAGCACCCGGAGCAACGAAGCACGCGGGTGCCTGAGGGCTGCGGCTCTTGGGCACAAATGGGACAATTTCTGGGGAGCAATGCAGGAGCTTACGCTCTCCTGCATTGCACGGCACGGCGTGCCATTGCATGGTGCAATATGGCACTGCACAGCACGGTGTGTCATTGCACAGCATTGCACAGCACTTGGTTGAGTTTTGGGGCCAGATGCTGTGGGTTTCCCTGCCGGGCTGCAGCTGGATGCACCCAGCTGCTGCTGTTGCAGAGGTGCCACAATTCGTTCCACTCCCACGTTGTTTTCAGTCTCATTAAAATCATAACAATATAGCTGGGAAGCAGGCGCAGGGGACTGAACAAAAGGCTGTGATTGGGCTGCACGTCGGTGCTATCCACGCCGTCGGCTCACGCGCTGTGATGCTGGGTGTGCAGGACATCCCCTGTCCATGACTACTACTTTCTAACCAATGGCTATTGCTCAGAAAAGGGCTTTCTGCCCCAAATCCTCCAAAAGGGCTGTGCTGCCTTTCCCAGAGGCTGCTTTGGAGCATGCTGCTGTTCTTCACATTCCACCATTGCAACGTGGCTGGGATGGGAACCATTGGGCCAGTGAGGCTCAAAAAGCTGCAGTGGGATCCCTGAGATGGACAGAGCAGCAGCTCCAGCCCTCCTGCCCCCCAACAGCACAGCGCAGTTCCCTGGGGTCCCGTGGAAAGGTTTTTGAAGACTCAGGTGTTACCAGATCACCTAGATCCATGCAGGCAGGCTTGAGTGTGAAATCCTAAAAGTATGGTTTTACTTTTAGGTAGCCCTGTCTGGAGCCAAGAGCTCTGATCCTTGTGGGTCCCTTCCAACTTGGGACACTCACTCTTCTCTACTGGGCTATTCTACTGTATTTTACTCTACTACTCTGCTATTCTACTCAATTCTACTCTTCCACTCTGCCCTACTCCTGTGCCTATCCCTTCCTTATTCCCATTTCTGTTCTATTTTTATCCCATCCCTCTTTCTACCCTATCCATCTTTCTATCCCATCCTGTCCTTGGGATTTGTGCCCTCAGGGCACCCATGTCCGACACATCCCTGTGTGGGGCTTGGAGTTGGGGTGAATTTTAGGGACATGGATGAGGCGGAGTTGGGGCTGAAGGTGCTTTTGGACCCGCTGACCCTCTGCTGCCAGGTTTTGTGGATGGCAGAGCTCTCGGATGCGATGTTTTCCTTAACACTTCATGAAAATTACGTTTGTTTCTGATGGCAGGGAGGGATCGGAACTTTTCACAGTGGATCCCTGGGCACATCACGTGAGCCAACACCCCCGGCTCCCTGGTGCCTCACTCTCCTCCCTTTCTCCCCTCATCCAGAACAAAGAAGAAGAACAAGCCCCTGAACCTCAAGATCCACAACAGCGTGGGCAGCTGCGAGAACATCCCGGCGCAGCGCTCCCCGCTGCTCTCCGAGCGCTCCCTGCGCTCCTTCTTCGTGGGGTACCCCCCGTTCCTGCCCTCCACGCCTCCCGTCCACACCGAAGCCACCTTCTCAGCAAGTGAGTGTACCCGGGCTCCTGTGCAAAACCTGCATAGATGGGTCTGTAGAAATGCAAAAACACTTGTAATGACAGTTGAGCTATGCAAACAGATTTACAGTGGTATTGCAATGTCACCGGCGGCAGCGTGGGTGCGGGGTGCTGGCCATTTTGATGGAAAATCCCTGAGCTTTCCCTGTGCTGCCTGTGCTGGTGATGCTGACTTTTGCTGCTTGAGAGGGATTCTCAAAGGGCTCCTTTGTGGTTGCTCCATGGCTTTGACTTTGCACAAGGATGCTGGGGTCAGGTGCTGGGGTCCAGCGCTGGAGCCAGGCACCTGCTGGCTTCAAGCCTGATGCAAACCCCGTGGTGCTGGATCTCAGCAGCTGTCCCCAGTTCTGCCTTTGGAGCTGTGTGAGGCTGCTCACCCACCTTCCTGGAGATGCTCCTGCTGGGTTTGTGTTGTGGTTTGACCCAGCAGATAGCTCAGTACCACACCGTCGTGCGCTCACTCCCCCATGCTCAGTGGGATGGGGGGGAGAATTAGGAGAAAATACAGTAGAACTTGTGGATTGAGATAAGAACTATTTAGTAAGACAGGAAAAATGTAATAGAAATAGCAGTGACTATACACAAAGTGATGCACAAAGCAATTGCTCACCACCCACCGGCCGATGCCCAGCCCGTCCCCGAGCAGCAGCCCCTCCCCAGCTAACTCCCCTCCCCTGTATTTACGTGATGCCATATGGTATGGAATATCCCCTGGGTCAGTTTGAGTCAGCTGCCCTGATGCTGTCCCCTCCCAGCTCCCTGTGCCCCCCAGCCCCTTCCCTGGCCGAGCAATACAAGAAGCCGAGAGACTGAAACGTTCTTGGCTCTGTTCAGCGCTGCCCCACAACAAGTATCAACAACTGGTGTGCTATCAGCTTTGTTTTTCATCCAGAACCCAAACGCAGCTTCACACCTGACACTGTGAGAAAAGCAACTCCTGTCTCAGCTAGACCCTGAGGCAGTTTGGTGTGAGGTGCTGGCACAGGGCGGTGCTGGCTGGGGGAGCACCCTGCCCTCTGTTTCCTGGGGCACCTCGATGTGTTCTGTAGCCCCGAAGGCGTTCCGAGCCAGGCACAATGCTCAGCCCCCAGCACTGGGGGTGTTCTCCTCGCCCTGTATCTCATACTGGGTTCCAGGGATGGGGCAGCTGCGTCCCTGGGCACTCTGTGTGCATGCAGGACCTTGCATGCGGGGTGTTGCGAAGAGCTTGCAGCTTCACGGAATCACAGAACGGTTTGGGCTGGCAGGGGTCTTACAGCCCATCTTGTTGCGCTGCTTTCTCGCTTCCCTCCTTTGCCCCCATCAGCGCTCATTTGGCATCTGGATGCATCCGGTGTCCTGATACTTCTTTGGCGCTGGGGACAATGGGACCTGGCAGCAGCTCCGAGGGCAGCGATGTTATTTATAGGGAGCTGCCTGGCTACCTGACGCTGATGGGCATGGCAGCAGAGCTGCCTGCAGCGAGGGTATTTTTGCATTGCTCTCCCCCCCCAGCACTGCCTGAGCTCCACGCTCAGCCCTGAGCAGGGGGTAGTGGACCAGAAAGCGAGGAATAAAGCCTGTTCTCAGCAAACCACAGATGTGTCTGGTCGCATTAGGCTTCCTCATGCATCAGCATTGGATTACAGCCCATGGTGTGATAACCTGATGCAATGTGGCAGAGCAGGAAGGCGATACAATGAGAAGTGATGGAGGAGCAAATGACTGGCGCTGCTGGAAAGGTGTCTGCTTTCATTTCCCTCCTCTCGGCCCTTCCGCTTGCTGGGTTGCAACGAATGCTCGTTTTCAGAGCTCGTCATGGAGAGAGGTTGATCCCTGTTGAGAGGATTTAGCATCAGCTCCTTGCAGGAAGCATCCTCACATCCATCAGCCCTCGGTCCTGGGCACCAAGCAGGCCGCAGGCAAATAGGAAGCAAGGCAAAAAATAAGCACACGGCAAAGAAATTGTCATTTTCCTGGTTCTGTCATGTTTCTGCATGATTCTGAACGCTTGTGTTGGCCTCAGGCTGTGTCCTCTGTGCTTCTCTGTGCTTCTCTGTGCTTCTATGGCCCCAAACTCCTCCAGTGACGTGGATGGGGCAGAGCAGCCCCCAGCCATCGGGGCTGGGGCTGGGGTGGTGGAGCCTTGTGAGTGCTATGGGAAACTGCAGGAGTGCTTTGGGAGTTGCACCTCCCTCCCAGCATCTCATGGAGTGCTGGATTTCCTATTTGCCTGCAGTGAGATGAGGTTCCCACATGCTGATGGATGAGTTAGTTTCTCCAAAGTCCATGCATCAGCCCACCCTGGTCCCAAAGAGCCCCCTGTCACCACCCCCATCCTTGAGCCATGGGCATGGCTCAGCAGCCAACTCCTCTGCAATACCCCTTTCCCAAAGAGCATGATTTTAAAAACCCAGTGGGAGCCTCTTCCCTGCCTGGTGTGATCTGTGTTGGTGTGGATTTAGCTGTCCAAGCACCGAATCAAGTCCTTCCTCCAGCTGTGTTCAAATCTGCAGAAGAAAAGGAGAATCCAATCCAACCCAACCCAACACACCTCAACCAAAGGCAACCTAACACCATCTGATCCAACCCAGCCCAACTCAACCCAACACCCAGCAAGTACCAGGAAGAAAAAACGCATTGTGTGTCCTCAGCAAACTGAAGCGATCTGTGAAGCCTCCCTGTGCAAGGACCTTGCTAAATGCCTTCCTACAGCACCCAGCGAAGACTCTTTCTGAGACCTGGGGGCATGCTGGGAGCCACACAGCATCCCCCGGTACGTGGAGCTATCAGCAGTGGCCACACACAATCTTTGCTCTTGTAGGATTTCCTATCATGGCTGCACTGAGCCTGAGAATACAGCTTTTTGTGTGCTAGACCGATCGGACCTGGAAGGCTCCAAATGGGGAGAAAAATCACAGTGCCAGCATTTAAGTCAATGAAGTGATCGAATGCGACATTTTCTCCATATAAATAGGATTGTCATGCTGCAAATAGGAACTGCTGCTATTATGAAGTGCCTTCTGCTTTCTTACCAGAGATGCTCTGGGAATAGCTCTGCCCTGGTTGCCTCAGCTGCTGCTGCTGAACTGAGGTTGTGTTTCGGCCTGTGGGATTGTGGAGCATCCTTCTATCTGCAGCAAGGACAACATGGGGACATCCCTGTGCCGTGATGCAACACGAACCCCTGTGAACCTGAGGGATGTGGCATGTTTCAATCCCATGTACACTGAAGGAGGAGGAAGGCTGAATCCCTTTTTTAGCCTGAATTCTGCAAAGGGTTTATAGCCTGGGCAGAAAGCTGCCAGGGGTGCTGCTGTGGACATTGCTGTGGCTTCCTGTGCTGCTGCATCTGAGCTCTTTGGGTGTTTCTCTCATCCTCTTTTGGCCCTCAAAGCAGCAAGAGCAAGCAGCAAGGTGCAGAGGTGCTTGCAGAGGGAGTTCGCATGCATGCTCTTTGCTGTGGAGCTGCGTGCTGGTGAGCTCAGCTTGCTTTGCCAGCATTTTCCATCACCATCGCTGCAGGAAAAAAAGTCCCATTTTTGGCACGTGGTTTCCTGGAGGAGAAGGAAATCCCTCAACCCCCCACTGGGAGAGAAAAACGTTGCTTCAGCAGAAACAACAGCCATAATTGCTGGCTCACTAGAATGGCTTTTGTGGGCTGCGCCCCATGGAGATGACATTTAGGATTTGGAGGCGAGTGCTGGGAATTGCTGGGAACCCCAAGGAGTGGTGGCAAGGGGGCTGCGTGGAGCCCAGCTGGGGCACGGTCCTGTGGTCATTCCTGGGCTTCGTCCTGGTCCTCCTTCCATTCCCTTCCATTGATTTTATCCATCCCATTCACATTGTGAAAATGTCCCCGGGCTGTTTGTTGCAGCAGGAGGAGGTTTGTTTGTCGGGCTGTCACCCTGACGGGTAACAAATTGGCACGGGTTCCCTGGGCACCCAGAGGGGTGCCAGGAGGTGAGTTACGGGAGCAGTGTGCCAGAACTCAGCCCCAGCTGTGGCTGACCCCATGGCACCCTGTCCCTAGGTGATGCTCCCAGCGCATTTGGTGAGGCTGTGCCGAGCCCATCCCTCCCACCTGCCCCCAGGGAGGATGGAAACCCCAAACAGACGCACTCTGGGAGCTCCGGCTGCCCTTAGCCATGCAACGCAGCGCTCCAGCCCCCGCCTCCCGCAGCAGACGGGGCCAAGAGGGCGTCATGGCCCCATCACCCGCTCGGCAGCATCCCGGCCCCGTCACCCACAACGCGCATGGGTGCCACTCAGGGACCCGTCACCGGTGCCTGTCACCACTGGAGGTGACAGGGGCTCCTCTCCACTTGTCCGCTGTCACTGCCGTGCCGGACGTGGCTGTCACCACCCCCCCTCCATCTCTGGGCACATTTGATCCCCGTCAGGCGCAGGCTGTTGACTTGAGGATGAAGCGTGCTGTGCCCATCTGCAAGCGCAATGCAGCGGCACTGGGAAGGATGGGGAAGGTTTGGGTGCAGGGTGGCTGTGCTGGGTGCCCAGCAGCCTGGCTCAGGGTTGGTGATGCTCCGTGAAGGTGGGTGCACACCCAGCACAGCATCATGGGGATGGGTTTGGGTGATTCTAGAGGCAGATGCGGGGATGGCTTGGGTGCTTGGCTAGGGGATTCACATTGTGTCAAGCACCTTAAACACAGCCTGCAGGAGAGGGGAAAACAGCTGCCCTGAAACCGTCCTTGTGAATCCGTGCAAGGGGAATTGTGGCTCAAGGAGATCTGATTTTCAGGCCACAGGTGAGGCTGCAGGTAGTGCAGGGGTCAGAAAAAAAAGGCATCACAGAAGTGGAGGTCAGGAGGTGCCAATCTCACGGGGCAGCTCGGGTTTATTAACGAGCTCCGTGCTGCTCTCAGGGCTGGCAGCAGGGTGTCAGAGCCAGGAGGCTCTGCGGGTCTCCGCACCCCTGTGTTGGGCTGTTCCCTGCCTTCTGCTTCCACTGGGGGAACAAAGTCCCCTCACTACGAATGGGGTGCTGGGGGGATGCTCACTGCACAAGGGATGAGGGCTGTGCCAAACTGGCACTGGGCTCGCACCCAAAAATGGCCTTTCTGCCGCCAGGATGGCTTGTCCCCTTGCAAGAGTGTGGAGAGCTGCTCCCACCCCATGGCCACGGGGTTTTGTCTTGTGATCGTGTCTCACCGGGGTGGTTTTAGGGTTTTGATGGGAGGAGGATGTGGCATTCCTGCCTTCCCTCAGAGCACAGCCCTCAGCTGCTATCGCTCTGGGACAAAATTTCTGCTCTGTTTTATTCTCTTTCTCTACACACACAGCTCGTGTGTACAGGTGAAAGAAGAGAATCACCAATTAACTTGAAAAGCCCCCAAATCCTCGGGGCTGTACGGGGGTGCTCGGCATGCTCCCACCCTGCTGTTGGGTGCCACGCTTCGCCTGCATCGTCCCCGGGATGGAAACAATTAACAGGGAAAGCGTGCAGGGCTCGTCTTTATTCGGAGGTTAAAATCCTCGATACACTTTAATAAATTTTGCAACGAGGGCATTTAGAAAGCAATTAAAAGCCTCAGCCATGGCTCTGCCTCGCCCCTCTCCCCCTTCTTGGGATGGTGGGATTTAACTGAGGCCAGCTGAAAGCGGGTGCAGACAAATGGGGGACGCTGAAGCCGAGCTCGTAATGGAATTCAGGGAGAGCTGCTCCTGCACGTTTGGTGCACCCAGGATCAGTAGGGGGGATTTTATTTGTTTCGTGTGATTTACAAATGAGAAAATGGCGTTTAGGGCATTATTGGTGCTGGGGTGCCCTGACTGCTTCCTGCATCGCTCCCAGGGTTTGGGATTCCACCCCAAAATGCATCCGTCCCTTGGGGGCTGGGGCAGCAGGAGGGACGTGCTGCTGTTGGGGTGCAAGAGTCAAAAATACCGGCTATGTCGATGGGAATATAACAGAGGGCAATGGTACAGAACAGGCTGCAGGGGCAGCAATTATCTTAATTGACTTTGTAGTCCCCAAACATCTTAATTGCTGCCCGTGCCCCAGGCTCACTCTGGGCCGGAGGAGCCGCGGTGCAGGCGGGCTGGGGACGCGTGGGCTCCTTTCTGGAGCACAGCGATGAGCACGGGCATGGAAATGTAACCTTCAGCCCGGGCGCAATGAAATCACACTGCCGCCCGCGATATTAAAGTGGGATATGAGAGCAAACAGCCGCTCTGCCCCTGGCAGGGGCCGTGCCGGCACCGTGTTTGGTCAGGGATTTGCTCGCCGAGCCGCCGGCCGGGGCTGCAGCTGGGCCGGCAGCTCCGGGCCCCGCGGCTGGAGCCCAATCCCCGCCCTCCCCTCCCCTCCCCAGCCGCAGCCCCGCTGCCCTTTCTCTTTCCTTCTCCCCCGGCTGAAGCATGCAGGCTGCTTTTTCTTGTTGATCATCTGCTCGAATGAGAGTTCAGCTGGCTTCAAGGCGGCTGACAAGCAGCTTTTTGTTCAGCCGCCGGGCGTGATGACATTAGCGAGCAGGGCCGGTGCCGCTGGTGCTTCCTTTCCCCTTCCTTTGGCGATCACCGCGTGGCTCCTGCAGCCCTTGGTGCAGGTGGGTGCAGCGTCTCCCACCCCGCTTCCACACCCCAAGCTGGGGGCTGAGGGCTGCTGTAGTAGCCAGACCCCAAAGCTCCATGGGGCTTTTGTTTGGAAAAGGAGGAGTCTTCCCGGCTGTCTCTAGGGTTGGCAAACCTCACGTTTTGGTGCATCCTTTGCACGCTCCCTGCAGAGAACATCACCTCCAGCTTTCTCCTGTACTAACCCCGGTACTTTCTCATCTCGTCCCCTGCAGATACGCTGTCAGTGCCTCGCTGGTCCCCCCAAATCCCCCGCCGAGACCTGGGCAACTCCATAAAGCACAGGTACAGGGGATGGGGGCGAGTGGGGGGGACACGGGAGCCATCCCTGTCCTGTCCCCGCTCCCTTGGGGCACACAGCAGCCTCAGCACGGCCCATCGGGTGCAACTCCCTTTCCTCCCCTCGCCCAGCACGGGGACTCTGCACCGGGTTCCCCCTCCCTCCTGCTTGGCTGCTCTGTGCCAGCAGCTCACTGAAATCCCATTTCAGCTCAGATTTGGGTTAGATAAGGCTTGAGCTGCTATCGATAAAAGCCGCGCGTTGGCCATGACCTTCCCAACCTTCAGCAAATTTCCAATTTTCACTTCATTGCTTGCCTGCATCTGCGGCAGGGAGGTGAAGTGCTGGAAACAGCCTCGGTATGGGCTGGGGGCTGAGTGCTGGGGCAGGGGGGGGCTCTGGAAGCCCGGACTCAGCAGCAGGTGGGGAGATGCAGGCTGTCCTCCTTGGTGGCCGCATGGATGTGCTTTGGAGCAGGCTGTGCCCCTCAAAGGGAGACCCGGGGATGTGCTCTGGCATCCTTAGAGAGGTGCCTCTGTGCAGCAGAAGGATAACTCAGAGCTCGGCGCTCGGCTGGAGATGCACGTGCTGCAGGAAGCGCTCTGCCTTTCTCCCGCAGGTTCTCCACCAAGTACTGGATGTCTCAGACATGCACCGTCTGTGGGAAAGGAATGTTGTTTGGCTTAAAGTGCAAAAACTGCAAGTACGAAGCTCTGCGGGGCTCTGCTCCGGGGTCCTGAGGGCTCTGCTGATGGAAAGGGGTGGGGGCTTGGGGACAGGGCATCTCCCCAGCTGCCTTTAGTGAGACCTGAGGTTGGGCGGAAAAATGGCCAAAATGGGGCTGAGCAGAGGTCTTTTATGCACCAACAAAAGTCTTGGGGGCTTCTCGTGCTTAGGCACATGGTGACCCATCCAAACCCACAAGGAAGAGGAGAGATGCTGATGTCCATCCATTCAGGCAGGGCTGGAAGGAGGCAGCAAGGTGCACGCTGCAGCCATTTACAGCCCAGGGCCGCCCATCTCAGCAGGCATCAGCACTTAGTGAAACTGCTGCTGGAGACACAATTGCCTTGCTAGGGATCAGTGCTGGGAATTTGCTGATTGTCTGCTGGTAACTGAGTTAGCCGGGGCTGGCAAGCGATAACGATCGCTGGGGCTGTTGATTAAATGCTGATGAGTTAGCAAATGGGGATTGAAACCTGGGCAAGGCACGCAGAATTGCTGCACAGTTCTGGGTGGTGGTGAGGGTTTTCTGGAAGTGATGATGCTAAAAATGTTGTTGTTGTTTTAAATGGTGATTCTTCAGCTTGTCACTCCCCTGAGTGCTGAATGCCACCTGCACACATCGCCCTGCTCCTCTGGGAGCCCTTCACCCTTTCCCTCTGTAGAAGGGCTGGAAAATGGCCAGGATCTGTCCTGCTCCTGCCTCCTGCATTTGCTTAGAAAAGAGCAAACCCCATGCTTTTAGGGAGCTGGGGGTGAACACGGTGTATTTATGTTCACTGCGTTTCCAGTAGCCACCCAGCCCGCTGCTGCTTTCCCTACCCATAACGGAGGGGAAAAAGCAGGTAAATCAAACAAAGAGCAAAAAAATAAAAAGCCCCCAAGCCTCAAATACTGAATTAATCTCTACCTTTCCCTCTAGGAATGGTTTGTAATAAAAGCCAACATGCGAGGTTCCTGAATTTTCATTACCCAGCTCATTGACTTGTAGCTGCTGCCGTTTTTCCGCCTTTGCCCTTGGTTTTTGAATCCTTTTCTCTTTTTTTCCTCCCCTTTTCCCCTGGCTCTCCCCATCCTCTGGACTCTTTTCCATCCCTAATTAGGAACAAACAGGAACATTTAGGGGGGTGGGATCCCACTGACAATTCTATCCGTAGCCTGCTGTGGGCTCCAACCCTCAGCGCTGCAGAACATTCACCAAAAAGCCTCCAAATGTCCTCGTTATTTCAGTTAAATACCAGAAATGCCACTTTGGGGCTTGGCCGTACCTATGGGATGGGGTCACCCACGGGACCACCACATCGCCAGGAGCCCCGGGCATGCAGCGATGTCCTAGGGCTGCATCCATCCCCGTTCCTTACGGCTCTCTCCGTGTCTGCTTTAGGCTCAAGTGCCACAACAAATGCACCAAAGAGGCCCCTCCGTGTCACCTGCTGATCATCCACCGCGGAGGTAAGGGCCTTTCTTCCGCTTCTGCCTCCCGGGATGCTGCCGCCAGGTAAAACTTTCAGAAGCCCCCGGGCGACTCCGGGAGCCCAACCCTCCACCTCGAGGCTCCCGAAACCGCTTTGGGCGCTTGGTGAAAATTTTACCGACCGTCTTTTCCGCTTGTAGGGGGGCGAGC
>WBMW01004046.1:238296-260924 GCA_013396635.1 Penelope pileata | reverse complement strand
GGGGGGGAGGGGCTGGGGCAGATGTCTGAAGGGTCTTCCATGGGTGCACATGTCTGGAGATGGGAACTCAGCGCTGCAGAAAATCAGCTCCTCCAGAGTGTCTCCAAAATGAGCACCAAGGTGGGAAGCTCTGACCTCAGTTTCCTTCTTGGATGCTCAGATCCTTCAGGTCCTCAGCCCTGATTTGCACCAGGTGGCCCTAAGGACCCCCACCCATTGTGCCCCATCAGAGTGGTCCTTGCCTTGAGCCGAATCTGTTACCGGAGGGTGAGGTCAGCCTGCATGGGATGCTCTGGTGCTGCTGGGGAGCCTGGGCCAGCCCTTTCCAGCCTGCCCAGAATCAGCCCCTGCTCCCATAAGAGCAGTGGATTTTGGCTTGCAGAGGGTCAGCAGGAGCTGCCAGGTCCATTACACCCATAAGGACCAAACTGCAGGAGCACACGTCCCCAGCTCTGCTGTCTGTGCGCTGGGGGTGCCCTCAGCTGTGGGTGCGCAGTGTGGGGGGCTGGCAAAGGGGGGGACGGCCTCGGTGCAAACTGAGCACAGAAATAAAGCAAACGAGGGGCTCCAGCTGTCCTCTAACCCTTCTTAAAGTGTGGCACTGGGGTGTTGATGCCACTTGTCCCTTGGTGTCCCCTGCACCCTCCCCTCACTGTCCCCTCTCCCCAGGACCACATCCCGGTGCCCTACCAGCCCGACTCCAGCAGCAACCCCTCCTCTACCACCTCCTCCACGCCGTCCTCGCCGGCCCCGCCGCTGCCACCCAGTGCCACGCCGCCGTCCCCGCTGCACCCGTCCCCGCAGTGCCCGCGCCAGCAGAAGCAGTTCAACCTGCCAGGTACCAGAGGTGGTTCCCCAGCCCCACATCTGACCCAGCACGGGGGCACCGATCTGAGTGGGGGTCCTCGGGGTAGGGGTTGGCTCCATCCATTTGTCCATTTGTCCTGTAGGGTGCACTGAATGGCCCCAAATGCCCTCGTGGGCTGCAGACCCGCTGCTGGCTGCCCCAGTGCTGCTGCCCTCGGGGTGTCCTTGAGGCAGTGCAGCTGCTCCAGCTGTCCCTTCTCGCAGGGTGGGGACAGCTCGGTGTCACTCCTGGCTCAGCCGTCCCTGCCTCCTGTCCCCAGCTGCTCCCAAAACGTGGAGACAGTGGGACTCCTGGCTCTGACCCATCCTCCAGGTGCTCAGACACCTGTGGACAGCCCCGCTGGGTCCCTGGTGTGGCATCTCCATGCCACCCCTCTTGGGTGGGACAGGGCAGAGGCTGGGTCCCTCCTGCATCTCCAGACCCGGGGCTAACGAGCTGGTCCGCAGGCGGGATGGATTCTCTACTGGTCCCACTGTGCCGTGGTGATGCCTCACCACCATCCTGCCAAGCCTTCAGCCAGAGAGGATGAGGAAGGATGGAGGAGATGTCCGGCCAGATCCATCTCCACAGCAACAAATATTTCCAAAAGCTGGAAAGCAAAGCAGCCCAGGTGCTCATGTGCCCAGAAGGACCACGCTGGCTGGAGCTCACGGGGTCAAATGGGATGCTGGAGGGGATAAGGAAGATGAAGGGGATGTTTGCCGCCAGCAGAGCCACCTCTGCTCCTCCACTCCCACCCTCTGGAGCCAAAGCATCCTGATGCTTTGGGAGTGTGGCAGTCCCCAGTTGTCCCCATACCACTTGCCGGACAAGCAATTAACCCTATGGGGTCTGGAGGGTCATAGAATTGTATCATAGAACAGTTGGGTTGGAATGGACCTTGCAGACCCCACCCCTGCTGTGGGCTGGGTGCCCCCCAGCTCAGGCTGCCCATCCATGGCCTTGGGCACCTCCAGGATGGGTCCTGTAGGAACATTTGGTGACCCCATCACATATTGCTTCTGGAAGAGAGACTGAGCAGGAGCTGGGGGACAGAAAGCAGAACTTACTGTGCTTTCATCTTCCTGTGCAGGAAGTTCAGAGCAGCCTTGGTGAGATGGTCATCTTGGGGATTAGGATTTGAGCTGGGAAATCGCAACACAGTGACTTTTTCCCCCAAGAATTACCTCTGAGTCTCCTTTGATCTTGGCTCAGGGGTGCTCGGGTCCCACTGCGGAGCTAATCATGCTCTTTGGGGTCTTGGAGGTCAAGAGAAGGCATCTTCAGAGCTGATACCAACCTCCAGTGGGCTCATGCAAATGGAATTGGCCCTATATGGCAGCAGCTGCCAATCACAGCCGCCTCCAAGTGCCCCAGGAGGGCTGCAGCCCTGTGCTGGAAGGATGGGTCCCCAAAGCTTGGCAAAAATCCCCAGCTGGAAAGGCTGGATCAGGCAAAAATGGGTGCGACAGCTGCGTATTTATCGCTTGGTGTCTTGCAGGACGAGCTGCACTGCGCACACTCATTGGGTTTTTGCTTGCAACTGAGCATCCAAATCCCATCAGCCCTCTCCAAGTGTTAATTACTGGTGCACAGGAGCTGCTGATGCTGGCAAAGAGCAGGAAGGTGTTAGCAGGCCATGAGCTGCTAACCCGACCCCTGCGGCCTCATCCCCCAGTGCTGCCTGCAGGGTTGGCATTTGTACAGGCACAAAGCACCAGAGAGCTTACAGCAAAAATGTGTGAGGAGGATATGCTGGAAATGCAGCAGGGAAAATACCTCTGCACACACTGAGTATATTTAGGGAGCCAAGAGGGGAGCGTGTGCAGGGTGGATTATATTATCCCGGGTCCTGCAGTGATGCTGGGCTCAGATCTCATGGTGTAGGATTGGGCACAGACCCATGGGGCTGGGAGCAGTGTTTAACCCCACTCTCTCTTTTGCAGCCTCCCATTACTACAAGTACAAGCAGCAGTTCATTTTCCCAGGTAAGCCTCCTCAAAAGCCTCTCCTACAGTGCAGGGTGCTGAGATATTCCCTTGGAGATGGGCAAGAGCCATCTATCACCCTCATCCTTACTGGGGTGTGCACAGGGCTGGGTTTGGCAGGGAGACTGGGATAGGGTTTTCTCCCAAAATCCAATATATTGCTGCGGGACCGTGTATTCTGAAGATGCTGCAGGGCTAGGTGACCCTCACTTATACCCAGACGTAGTGTGTGCCCAAGGCCCCCAGCCTGCTCTCACTGCTCTCTCCTCCCCAGACGTGGTACCCGAGACGCCGACCCGAGCCCCGCAGGTGGTCCTGCACCCCGTCACCTCCAACCCCATGTGAGTGAAGTCCTATGGAAATGCCATTTGGGAATGGCTGTGGAAGGGGTGGATTTAATGGCTGGGAGCTTGGTCTGCTTTGGAAGCCTGTCAGGGTCTGAAGGATCTCAGCAATTTTATGGGGAGGGAGTCAGAGCGATGGGGATGGAGTCAGTCTTACCACTGGGGCCTGGAAATTAATGGCCAAGTGGCTAAGTTAAAGGTTTTGTTCTGCTTTCCTAAGCCAAATGCATGTGGGAACCAAGCGCAGTTACAAGGAAACAGACGGGGAAGTTTTTACACCGTTTTCTTCCTGCTGATGTGGTCCTGATGTCACAAGCAAGCAGAGCTGGAGGGCTGTGGTTTTTTGGAAAATGGCTTTGAATGCGCAAAACCTGTGATCCTCCTCTTGCTTGCCCCCCTGCGAGTAACCCACTGAGGTCAACCCCAGTGTGGCTGGGCTAAAATGCAGCCGCCTCAGCTCCATGGAGACATCCCTGCATGCCTTAAGGATGAGCCAGCACTTCCCCTCACTGATCCCTTGGGAAGGGGGATGTGCCTCATGTCAGTTTTCACAGCACAGGTGTTGTTTTTTTCAACAGCCTGGAAGGAAATCCATTACTTCAAATTGAAGTGGAGCCCACGTCGGAGGTGAGATGCTGTGTGTTTTGCTTGTGGGGTGAAGGGAAAAGTTCAGAAACGGAAGGTGGTTAAGGCAGGGATTAGGGGTTTGGCGTTCTGGTGCCTTCATCATCTGTACACCTCAGATAGAATTGCACAGAGCTTGGTGCTGGGTTCTGCTGGCACCTACAGTGTGCACATTTCAAGGCGTGTTTCATGGGAACCAGGTGAGACCAGCATCTCTGCAACGAAGTTGCTGATGACTGAATTAGCAGCTGGGCCTGATCCTGCCCAGAGGGACATGGGTCAGGGATGGGATTTGGCATGTCAGCACGCTGGTTGGGCTTGGTGTTTTCCAACCTAGATGGTTCTGGGATTCTGTGCTGTACCTGTGCTCCCACCTAGTGCAATGGCTCCCTGCGTTCCCATCCCATCCCATCCCCTTGTGGGCTTTGTATCTGCCCTCAAGGTTTTATTCAATGAGATATTATGAGACACATTAAAAATTTGATGTTGGGGCAGGCGTGGAGTTAAGGATGTTCCTTTGCAGCGTTTTCCCCTGTTTTATGGCACGTTGTGCAGTGCAGCCCCATTGCACCCCCGGGTGACCTCCCTTTGTCCCTGCACAGAACGAGGAAGGCACCGAGGAGGCTCAGGAGTCAGAGGACGACTTTGAGGAGATGAACCTCTCACTGCTCTCTGCCCGCAACTTCCCCCGCAAAGCCAGCCAGACCAGCATCTTCCTGCAGGAGTGGGACATTCCCTTCGAGCAGCTGGAGATCGGTGAGCTCATCGGCAAGGGCCGCTTCGGGCAGGTGTTCCACGGCCGCTGGCACGGGGAGGTGGCCATCCGCCTCATCGACATCGAGCGGGACAACGAGGACCAGCTGAAGGCTTTCAAGAGAGAGGTGATGGCGTACCGCCAGACGCGGCACGAGAATGTGGTGCTTTTCATGGGAGCCTGCATGAGCCCTCCACACCTCGCCATCATCACCAGGTGAGCCCCGGTATCTCGAGCTTGTCCAGTTTTCTCCCCAAAATGTTTTCTTGCAGTCAGCTTCTCACCAAGGTGCTGAGAGGCAAGGCTGGCCACCACGCCAGACTCCATCCCTACAGGGATGTATTTCGGTTGGCCATGCCAACCTCCATCCCTACGGGGATGTGCTCCATCTCCAGTGATGGACCTCCTGTGATTTATCTTCTGTAGAAGTGGAGCCTGATGGTTTGTTTTCAGCAGGAGTGCAGTGGGATGCTGGCTCTGGAGAGGCATCGCCAGCTTCTGTTCCCATGGGGCTTTTGCGTGGTCCCTGGGTCAGTGCCTGGATGGGTGCTGGGGTCTGGAGCATGCAAAGCACCAGCTGGCAGGCATTGTGAACAACTCGGCATCGTGAGAACGGATGGCTGGGTATCTGAAAGTTTAACAGGGTGCAAGTGTGGTGCCAAATCTTCCATGAAATGGCAGAAGGGCAGCAGAATTGGAGAAAACGAGCTGGAGCTCCTTGGGGACTCCTCGCTCCCAAGACCGTGCAAGATGAGTCACGGTCTCCTGGAGCATGTCCTTCCTTTCCCAAAGTGTTTTCCCCATGGAACACCACTAATTGTGTGTGGGACTCGGAGTGAGCTTGGGATGGGGCCGGGAGGGAGACGCTGCCTTTGGCACAGACACGGAGGTGCTGCTGGAGAGATGCTCTGAGCTACCCCGTGTCTCCTGCTCACCGAGGCCTAACCTGCCGTCGTGTAAAGTACATTTTTCTCTGAATATTCAGCTATTCCCCTCACCTCCAGACTACATGAGCCGCCGCAGGGCTGAGTTTTTTCACTGAGTTTTCCCAAGGTGAAGTCACATTTCCAGAAAGTCTGCGCAGCTGTATCAAAGCAGCAAGCCCTTTGCTTGGCTTTTCAGTCCTATTCAATCCCAGAGCAGGAGTGATATTCAGATCTATATTTATGTCTATATGTTTTCTCTCTGAAGTGTTTTCTATTCTAATACCTCTTTACACAGGGCCGCTCAGGTGCCGTTTTTGACAGTTTGACAAAATAAATATGTGCGCTGCCGTAGCTTGATGCATTAATGCCGGGGCTGCAGAGTACACCGCGCCAGGTCTGCTCCTCCCCGGCTGCACTCGCTCCTTTGTGAGGTCGAGGTGCAGTGTTGCAGCATCACGGTGTTATAGGACTGCCCGAAATACAACCTGCCCTCCCAGCATCTCTGAGCACTGCACGCTCCTTGCCTGCAGTCAGGAATCCACTTTTACTCCCTATTCTTCGAAGGCTGGAGCAGCGTGGCTGTTTGTTGGTTGCAGCTGGAAGCTGCTTGTCTTCCTACTCCTCTGACCATGCACGGCGTGCTCGTGGCTGGGGTTGGTGCTGGGCTGGCTAAGGGGATGCAGAGCTGAGGAAGATGAGGGCAGTGGATGGAGACACAGAGAGCGGGTTTTCGGGAAGCCCCAGACTGCACGTCCCTTAGCCCTGACATTACTTCTAGGCATGTTTTATTCCCTTTTTGCCCCTCCATGGGGCTTTACTCCACTCAGCAGCACCCCTGGGTCTCTCACAGCACAGCCCCTCTTGCCCTGCCCTGGGCTGTGGTGCCAGGCTGCTCTCTGGTTCCATGGGTCCCTGCCATGTCTGTCCTTGCTTGAGCATTTCTGGGGCCTTCCTGGGACATCTCCATGCAGCTTCTGCAGGGGAAAGGCTTCTCCCAGTCCTGGTGGCCTCTGTTTCACAAATGTCTCCTTGTGCTCACTGGAACAGCAGTGTGACAGACAAAACAGCCCCGGAGCCTCTGCCATGGTGCAGGCAGGAGCTGACGTTTGGGTGCTGCAGTGAAGAGGATGTGGTGGCATGAGCTGGGCTGGGAGTGGTCCAGGGTGCTGAGAATTGTCCAGGGTGCCAGAAGTGGTCTGGGGTGCTGGGAGCTCCCAGGGTACCACGAGAGGTCCAGGGCGCTGGGGGCGGGGTGCTGAGGGTGTGCACGGGTGATGCTGGCTGCCCCAGAGCAGTCTCTGTTCCCTGGCCAAGGAGCTGTAGGAGCTTTTCCACTGAGAAAAGGGCAATCTCGTGGAGCTGCAGCAGAGCCCCTGTCCTCCTGCTGGAAGCAGCTGTGCTGGGAAGGGGCTTCACCACGCCGTGCAGCATCAGGGGTTATTTATAGGAGGGTTTATTTTTGCTTTTTCCCATCCCTACGTCTTCCTTCCTGCTCGCTCGTGTTATTGCAGGCTGCTCTTGTTAGCAGACAGTGATCTCCCCCTCCCAGCCCTGCTGTGTGCATCTCTCCGACGCAGAGCAGCAACACAGCTGGAGGGGAGCTGAGGCAGCACCGCTTTTCTGTGCATGAGCCATTGCTCCGGCCCCGAGATGTCCCCACAGATGTCAGGAAAAAGGAGAAACTCGGCCCCCAGTGGGAACTGAGTGGCCGTTTGCACGGCAGTGGCTCCGTCAGTGCTGCTAATGGATTTTCTCTTGGGTAATGAGTGGTGGGGACAGTTAGCATCCATCTTAATTAGAACCGAGCAGGAGCGAAGGGGAGCGCGATGCTGTGGTGCTCGGTGGCTGCAAACCAACCGGGGAGCGAGAACAGGGGCTGCCCCCGTCCCTGGTGTCACGGGCTGGGGACACCAAGGAGGTGGCTGGAGGACACTGCAGTGAGCCTGGTCAGGGCTACCCGAGGAGCACTCACCCGTGGAAGGTGCTGCAGGGACAAGGGGCTCTGTGCCCCCAAATCCAACCACAGCAACAAGAGCAGCCCCTCTCCTGGCATCTGCAGGGCCCAGCTCAGCTGTGCAGGGTTTGAGGCTTGGGGACCTTCATGCTCAGGGAACGGGGAAGGAATATTTAAGGGGGTTGGAAGGACGGAGGTTTCTCCCTCGGGTGAGGTTCTGCCTGCCCACATCCCAGCCCTCCAGCACCTGCTCTGGGGCTGACGGAGCTGCCTCCTTTCCTGCCCCCTCGGATGTTTTCCTCCTCTATCTTCTGCCGCCTTTCTCCTTCCATAGCATTTAAAATAATGAAGCTCATAGATCATATAATAAATAGGTATTGACTTCTTGCCACGGCCTGGATCAGAATTGATTGACTCGTGGGAATACACTTCTCCCCGATCGATGCGGGGCCATCGGGCTGGATAAATCTTGATAACGACTGACAACAGGAAAGTCAATATGGGTATTAATACATACATTAGGCGAGCGCCGAGCTTCCACCCGCAGCCAGCGGTGCTCGGTGGGGTGGGCTGGGAGGCTCTGCAGCACCTGGAGGGGGGCTCCAGGCACGGTCTGTGCTGCCCGGCCAAACAGCAGGAGAGGGTCCTGGGGAGAGGATCCCTGCCAACAGTTCTAGTTTCAGTAGTATTTTTCTTTTCAATAATTATTGCGGTGACTGTTCTGAAGCACTGAAAGCTGCCATCTCCATCCAAAATCTTGCTGCTTCTCCCAAAGCAGGGCTTGCTTCATTTCTTTGGCTTCCCAAAGCTCAAACCAGGAACAGGGAATGCATTCAGCTCCTCCAAAGGTGGTGGGGGGGGGGTCCCAGCCCCCAGCCAGCCCTCCCCAGTGGGTGCTCTGGGCCCACTTGTTTGCAGCCAGGGCTGTAGATAAGCTGCCGGGCTGGCGGCTGCTTTGCATTCACCTGCCTCCTGGCTGCTTTCCAAGCAGCTGTAGCAGAGCTATAGCTATCTCCTTGAAATAAAAATGCATGGAGTTTGCTTTTTCTAAATAACTGGCTTCTTGCAAAGCCGTGATGAAGTCAGAGGCACTTTTCGGGGATGCTGATTTCCCTCCTCCTCCTCCCCAGCCTGGCTGGCTCTGTTGCATCAGGGAGGAAAATCCAACTGCCCCCATCACATCCAGCCCAGGACGGTGCCGTGAGGGGGGAACACGCAGGGAACGAGCACAGCAGTGCACCTTCACAGCTGCCCTGTTGCTAACAGAGCAAAGCGGGTGGGGGGATCTGGCTCCGAGGCCCCTGGTGGGTGCTGAGCCCCTCCCTCGCTGCAGAGCCCTGGGAGCTGCCAGCTGGGAGGTGCTGGTACGGAAACAAGTGTTTCCTGGCTGATAAACCAGGGGGAGCCTTTATGTGGGAGGTGGATTTGGGGCTGGGAATTTTTCCTCCCAAGAGATGCTCCAGGAGGGCCGGGTTTGAGGGATGCTGCTCTGCGGGGGGGGGGAAAGGGTGTGCTCCTGCAGTGCCTTGGGATGGTGCTTGTTTTTGTGGCTGGCTGTGGGCCAGCAAGGAGGGCTCGTGTTTCTGCATCCCTGGGAGGAAGGAAAGCCCGATGGGTTCGTCAGAGTGATGGGAGCCAGGAGGAAAGGCGGCTCCCAGAGGGCAAAACAACAGGGAAGGAAACGAAAGGAAAGCTGTAGTCCTGGGGCGAGAATGCTCCTGTGCTCGTTGCAGAGCGTTGGGTGCGTGTGGCTGAGGGGAGAGCTGCTCCTGCTGAGACGGGGATTGCTCAGCCCCCATCTCTGCAGTGTCCCACTGGGCCATGCCCAGCCCTAGGCTCCTGCCAGTTTCCCTTCGTAGCCCTCCCTGGCACATAAGGTCCCAGCAGAGCAGCTCTGTGCTCTGTGACGATGAGCTCCACGATGGTACCCACAGATTTCTTCTTTTCTACTAAGTGATGAACTGATGACGAGCGTGGAAGCACCCAAACAGCCCCTGCAGAACCCCCCCCTGCTCTGCCTTTCCTCGAGCTCAGTGTAAGCTGCTGGCAGAGGTGGTTTTCTATTACAGCACTTGTTATTAATTCCCACTCTCTCCTCCTGTCTCTCCCCTGGGCATAGGATGCCGGCTATCACCATGGCATCTGCACTGCTTCCCCATCCATCAATTCAGCAGCAAGCAATGAGCTCCTTGGGGTCTGGCATTTATCACTTCGGGGTGTTCAGAGCGGTCCTCCTTAATGGGCCACGGTGCTATTTGTGCAGATGGTTGGGCAGAGCGAAGAAAAGCACAAAAATCCCACTAAGGTAATGGCATCACGACCCGAGCGCAGCCACCGAGGTGCCATCAGCACTGAATTTATTCCAGCATAAGTGAGCAGGAGCCGAGCTGAGGTCTTAGACCCTATCGAGATGATGTTGCAAGGAGGATGAGGCTGCTTCCCCATCAAATAGGAAAAATCTCAGAGCAGCGCTCCCGCTCTTCCCAGCTCATCCCTCCCGAATTGTTCCTCTGCAAGTTGCTTTGGCTTTGCTCCCGCTACTGATGTCTCCAGCCCACGCTGGTGAAATGCAGAGTGTTTATAAAGCAATTTGGGATTTGGCTTGCTTGGCTGAACACTTCAGAAACTCATTTTGAATAGCGAGCACCTGCAGTGGGATGGGACCGGGCCGTCCTGGGGCCGGGGAGGCTGTGCGGGGTTGATGTGGTGGCCGGGGAGCCGTGGGTTGGAGTTACTGGATGTCTCCCCACTGGTTCTGGTTGGGTTTGGTCCCATGTCACCACCTTCCCTGCTCGCTGATGGATGCAAATAGAGGGGTTCAGGTGGAGGAGATGAATACCTGCTTAGGAATGTGCACTTCAGAGGCAAATGAGCTGGGATGTGGCTGAGACGCAGCCCTGCCGCCTGTGTCCCCGGTGTCACACCACAGCCTTTCAGCAGCCACCTCTCCAGCAGAAAGGCAGGGCGAGGAACAAGAAGGGCCCGAATCGTCGAGAGCTGCTGTGAAAAGGTTCTGCAGGTGCTCGCTCAATGGGCTCAGGTGCTGCATTGTAGGTGCAAGCGGGGATTTGTGGCTGCGTTGCCATCTCTGAGCCGTCTCTCACAATTCACTCGGCGTTACTCATCAGCAGGGAGTGCGAGCAGTGAGTCATGGGGACGTGTCCCCAGGGCTGGGGGTTGGTGGGGGCACATCCCCACCGGGCCGGGCCGTGTCCCGCTGTGCCGTGCTCCACCGGCAACTGCTGTCCTCGAACCAGGGCTCGGGCCGTGTGTGGCCTCTGCCTCCTGCTCATAATGAAGGGGAGATGGGGATCTCATTGCAAAGTTGCCCTGGGTTATCACTGCAATTAAGAGATGCAGAAACTGGAGATTTTTTTTTTCCTAATCAGCCCTTTTTCCAGGAAAACAGCTGATCTTAACTCAGTCCAGGGCTGAAATCAAAGCCCGACCCAACGCTAAGCTCTTCGCTTAATCTGTGATGTTGATTCATGACTAATGCAGCCCATAACTTCCAGTAACAGTTTGCTCTGGGGGAAATCAGCGTTTCTTGGGGCTGGGGAGAGCTGGGATAGTGCATGTGTGCGAGGTGGCCGGGAGCCCACTGCCCGCTGCAGCCCCAGCTCCACAGGTGCTCTGCAAACCCCTGCAGAAAACTTCACAGTGCAAAGAGAATTCGCGCCCGTTATTATTTTGCACCTTTAATTCCTGTCACAGAAAGCCGAAGGCATAGATTTCCTTTATCACTTATTTCTGAGAAATATTGAGAGCACTTCAGAAAAATTCTCATTTGTCCACGAGTGTGGCCAAACTGTTCCAGCAGATAAACTATTCCTGCTTGAGGTGAAGGAAGATCTCATTTGCTGCAGCTCGTGTGGTTGGTGCTGGTGCTGAGCAGGGATCAGCAGCAGCGAGGAGCCAACTGCGTGGGGCAAGGATGCTCCAAGCCCGCAGCACGGCCCCCGGCCTGTTTGCACGTGGCCGTTTCCAACACGGCTGCAGTAGGGATGCGATTGCAACACGGATGCTATAGGGATGCTCTTTGAGGGATGCTGGTGTCTTCCCCAAAGCCGTGAAATTTTGGGTTGCCCCCATTCCTGCTGTGCTGCCTCACCTGGAAATGGTGCTTGGAAGGCATGTGGGGCTCTTGGCTGTGAGGCAAGAGGGGCTGCTGGAGCCGTGACCCTATCTGGAAGGAGCAAGCAAGGATGAATCCCAATCCCAACCAGTGTAAACCCCAGAAGTGCTGCTGGGAGCTCAGCTTTCCCCTGATTTCTGGAGGCAAGCCCTGAAACCCAGTGGAAATTTGGGGGCATCCAGATCTGTCCTTGTGATTTGCATCCCGGGGGCTGGCGGTGGGCAGGAGGACGGGGATGAAAGCCTGCGACGCGATGTTCGTTAGTGAGAACAGGATCAATTAACAGCTGCGCTTGCAGCCTGGTTAACGAGATGCGCGCCTGCCTGGCGCTTTGTTTCCTGGGCACAGGTATCCAGTCCCATCCTTCTAAAGTTGCCTGTAATGAGCGTGGGTGGATGCAGGAAAGCTAAAAAAGACCCTTTTTTCTTGTGGGCGGGAGTCACGGCAGCATCCACCCACGTCCTCCATTATGATATTCAAATGTCAATATATTTTTAATTGGTTTATACGGCCCCCCTCCCCCTACAGCTGCCTTTGGTAATTAAGGCTCTGTAAATAGATTTTACTGTAATTGGTACGAGAAGGAAAATTGGAGGACATTGTACAGTGCATTGGGTTTTTTTGTGTTTTTTTTTTTTTTTTCCCCTTTCTCCCGTCTTTCCTCTCTTGACTCATGTTACATCTGCGAGCTTTGTATCCCCCAGGGAAGGGGCGGGGAGGAGATGCCGGGCAGTTTTTGTGCACAAAATGAAGCTCACAGCCAGCTGGTGGCTGGGGACAAGTCCTGGGGGTGGGGGTCCCTCCCAGAGCCCCCAGTCTCAACGCTCAGTCCCCAGATGTAGCCAAACCTCTGGCGACAATTTATAACCTACACCATTGATGCTATTATCAGGGGATTTTGCTCAGTAGGAGTTTATCATCTTCCTTTCTCTGTCCTTCCAGCCTGTGTAAAGGACGGACTCTCTACTCGGTGGTGAGAGACGCCAAAATCGTCCTGGATGTCAACAAGACGAGGCAGATAGCGCAGGAGATCGTGAAGGTACGGCGTGGTCGGGGATGCGCTGCGGGGCCGGGTAGGACCCCGCTGTCTGCCCGCGGGCACCCACTGAGCTGCCCAGGTGGGACCAGCAGCACCTTCAGACCCAACGTGCTGAGCCTTCTGTCCCCAGCCTCTAGCAGGGAAACGGCCATAGAATCCCAGAATCACTGAATATTCCAAGTCGGAAGGGACCCACAGGGATCACAGAATTGTAGGATGGCTTAAGTTGGAAGGGACCTTAAAGCTCATCCAGCTCCAACCAGGGATGATCCAAGGATCGTTGAGTCCAACTGCTGACCCCAGGCAGTGCCCACGACTCAAACCCTGTGTCTGAGGGTGTTATGCAAAGTGGTGCTCAGCATCCCCACCGAGCAGCAGTGAGGTCCCACTGGTGAGCTCAGCAGTGCGTTGGTACCAAGGAGGGCTTCCCTGGGATGCTCCACATACCTAACCCAAAATGGTGCCAGAAGCAACGGGTGTTGGTCCCACCCCAGCAGCTCAAGGCCAGGCAGCACCTCCTGCAAGTCCCAAGGGCTGAGCCCGTGGTGCAGGGAGGCAGCAAGGGGTGGACCTCGCACCTTTGTGCTGTGCCTGGGGCACCCAGCCTGCCCCGTCCCGGGGGTGCTCCGTGCATGCCCCAGGCTGAGTGGTGGCCCCTTCTTGCCAGCTCCAGCCTGAACGCGGCGAAGTCGGATTTCTGTTTTTCTATTTCTGTTTTTCTCTTTCTGCTCTGCCTTTTTGATTGCTAAAAGATGATTTTTTTCCTGCTGAGTAAATGTCTCAGGCATCACACATGTTCTTCCCTCCCAGATGCTCGCAGCGGGTGCTGATGGCTCAGGTCAGCGCTCCCCAGCCCCGCTCACATCTCCTCGTGCCATTGGGGTCTGGAGGAGCACCCTGGGAGACCGCTGTCTCCTGCGGTGTGTTCGGATCAGATTGGGCACCTGAAGCTCTCTGGGGATGTGAGGCCGCCACAACTGCACGTGGGATGCAGTGAAACTGCAATTAAGAGAGGTTAATTATGCTGCAAGGGCTGGGGAGCAGCTTGGACCATGCCGGGAGCTTCAGTCCCGCTACCCCGCACTTATATGGCTTTATCCTCTGATGCTCTGCATCAGTCAGGAGATCCTTGAAGCTCATGGGATTGCCGGGTGCAAGGGCTCTCATTCTGCCGCGATCCTCCGGAGCCGGGAGTGCCCTGGTGTGAGGAGCGAAGCCGGCAGAGGGAGCTGCCCCTTCACGCACATCAGAGCGATACCGGGCCGGGCGTGTGGGCTCCGCTCATCCCCAGGGCTGGAATGTGTGGGTCTGAGGGCTCGGTGGCATCCCCTGTGAAGGCAGCGGCTCATCGGAGGGGCTGCACTGTGCTCCCATCCTGCAGCCCCCCCGAGTCCCACGCTGCAGAGCAGAGCCATTGCGGGAGGCTCAGTGGCACCTCTGGGGATGTCCATGCCCCCAGCCTGGGCTGCAGCCCCCACAGCCCTTTGGCGAGCATCCTTCCCATCCCACTACCAGCATCTCTGCAACCCAGCACTGCAACCCAGCCTCTTCCCAAACCCCTTGGAGGGAAGTCCTGGAGGCTGCACCCTCCTCCCAGATTTTGGGGACACCCCCTTTGGCCCAGTTGTGCCCCCAGATTTCGGCGTGCTGCTGGCTTGGTGCTGAGCAGCCTTCCCAAGCCGCAAAGCACCCAACAACAACTGCACGGCAGATGCACAACCCCACATCTACTGCATGAAGCAAGCAACACACAGAGGTAACAATGGTGTCTTACAGATTTTTAAACTAAATTTTTAAAATTGCTCCATGTGCTGGGGCTTGGAGCCCCCTAATTAATCCAGCTCTGGATGGCACCTGGGGCATCTGTGCCTGCATGAAACGAGCTGGGATGGTGGCAACCCATTTAAACTCTCCCGTGTTGGCGATGGGCAACTGATAATTGCTCTCAAGCAACAGCTCGTTGGCCTGTTTGGCATTTACCCTCCGGTCCCCCCATCCAGAAGAAGCTTCCCCATTCTGCTGACGAGGGTGAAAAGTGGGGCAGCGCCGGGAGCCGTGCTGCAGCCGGATGGATGTCCCCAGCGCCGTCCCCGCGAGCTGCAGGTCTGCAGGCAGCTCCATCAAACGGTGCTCAACAAACCCGACTTTGGATTTCCCACCCGTGGCTTTTTTTTTGCGTCATTAGCAATCATTTTAATTAACTATGGAGCGGTTTTTCCTAAGGGAAGGAATGCAGGCAGGGCTCCCGCGGGCTCTTGCTTCCAGCTCGCCGTGCTGTGGGGCAGGGGGAAGCCCCAGTGGCTCCGGTGGGGGATGCGATGGGGGGATGGAGAGCCAGACTTGTCCCGCTCTGCTCCTAATCCCAAAAGAGAAGGAAGGCAAAAACACCTCCGTCAGTTTCTCAGCAGAGGATTTCAGGGAAGTGAGCAGCTTTGCTGCTTCTCAGTGTAATCGATCGGAGATCAGTCGCGGGGTTGCCCCTTTCCTGCCATTATCCCCTTGGTGCTTCTTTTTCAGCTTTGATTTTTTTTTTCTCCTCCACCGTAGGGGATGGGGTACCTGCACGCCAAAGGGATCCTCCACAAAGATCTCAAGTCCAAAAATGTTTTCTACGACAATGGGAAGGTGGTGATCACGGACTTTGGCCTCTTCAGCATCTCGGGCGTTCTGCAGGCAGGCAGGTAGGGCGCGCTGTGACGGCAATTCCGGGCTTTGTCCTGCTCCCAGGGCTCCCCTTAGAGCTGCAGCCATGGGCAGGGAGCCCCAAAAGATCCTTTGCACGTGTTCCTGGGCCTGCAGCCTTGGTAGGCACGAGGACAAATGGGTGCTTTGAGTGTCCTCTGGCTCTGCTTCAGCTGCCTCTTTCCTTAGCTTTTCCCCAGCAATATTCCTAAAATCCCGACATCTGCTCCGTCCCGTGCTCCCCGGCCGCTGAGCGATGCTGGCTGGTGGCCTTTGGGATGCTGTGGACATCTGGCTGTGGTGCCTGCACCGAGCCAAGCACGGCGAGCAGAGAGCCAGGCACAGGACATTTACAGCCCTGCGACGCTGTGGTGTCTCTTTGGGTTTGAAATCAAGCACATTTGGTAAATGTTCCTTATTAAATGGTGGTGGTTTTTTTTTTTGCCACTGCTTTGGGAGGTTTGCAAGCTGTAGGCACGGCAGCACAGAGAATTTCAGCAGCCGTTCAGGGGAAGAAAAGCAAAGCTGGAGTGGAGGGGAAGAGAAGAGGGGAAAAAGAAGACAGGTTTTTTTTTCTGGTTTGGGTAATGTCAAAAGAAAAAAAAAAAAGTGCTGCTGATCGTGGGATGCCCACTTGCCCCTCTTGGTCTCCCTTTGGCCCCAGTGCCAGCACATGGTGGAGTTTTGTGGCTGGCGGGAGTTCCTTCAGGCCTGCCCATGCAGCTCACTGCAGCAGGACTTTGTGTGCTGGGCTGGGCAAAAATGACCAAATTTTGCTGTGGCAAAGCTTCTGGGAGAGCTGCAGAAGAAAAAAACAGCTGGCATTGTGAATGGGCCTGGTTGTGTTGATGGGTGGGGATGTCCCATGCTTGGCCCTACCCTATTTCCACAATGCAAAGGTCCGGGGTGCTCTGGAGATAACCCGGGAAATGTGGCACCTGGGAGAGGGGTACCCAATGTGGGGGGTGATGCTCGAGGTCGCGATGCCATCTGGGTGGTGAGGGCAAGGAGGTTGCTCAGCAGAGGATGGGTGGCACACGGGGCTGGCCAGAGGTGCGGGGTCTGAGAGAAACAAGTGGTGTTCCGTGAGAAAAATGGGGACAGTGGGGAAATTCCTGCCCAAGGAGCTTTCGGGGTGGCTGCTCGTGGCTGCTGGCCCCACCAGTCTCCTACCAGGATCTGCACCCACCATTTGCCACGGATTTTGGAGCAGGAATTGCCTGCAGATCCGGTCTCCCTGTTCAGAGTGGGCTTTTATTGCTGGTTATGGCATCTCACAGGTGAAGAGCAGCCACCAAGCCCAGCTTGGGGTCCCTGTAGGCTCTCTGCGTGCGTGTGCGGAGCTGGAAGCAGTTGTCAGCAGCCAGGTTAAGGACGGTGACGTTGTTTCCTGCACCGATGTGAATGAGAACTACAGCCTGCCCAGTTTTCACTAAGGTTAAAAGAATCATTTAAAAACCCTCCTCATCTCCTAGCACAAGGTTGCCCCGAGCCCAGGAAAGCACCTGGTGCTGTGACACCAGCACTCTGCTTTAGTTTAGTCCTAGCTAAAACACCTTCTGCAGAGCCCTCGTCACCTGGCATCTTTATCCTGGTGGAATCATATTTATTTTTCCTGTACTTAAGCTTTGCAGAGTTGGGAGGGCTGCTCCGTATATTTGTTTTTTTCCTGTATTTAAATGTTGCAGGGCTTGGTACGGCTGCTCCACGTATTTATTTTTCCTGTATTTAAACGTTGCAAGGCTCGATAGGGCTGCTCCGTAGATTTATTTTTTGTGTATTTAAACGTTCAGGGCTTGATAGGGCTGCTCTGTAATTAGAGGTGGTTTGGAGTGGTCTGAAGAGCTCTTCTGCTCTTGCTGCCACTCTCACTCAGTGGTGCTGCGATGTGGATGGGCTGGTTACGAAGTCATGAAACCTCAAATTGCCATAATTAGGGGTTGCGCTGGAGTTCAGCCCTCGTTGCTGGTAGAAATGCTGTGAGGGTATCGAGGAGAGGACGGGGTCCCAGGGCTCTGCCAGCCATCGCGCAGGCTGGCCCCATTGGAGCACAGCATGGGAGCGTTCCATACAGGGCAGCAGGGTGTGCTGTGGGGCAGTTGTGTCACCCGGAGAAGAGCTGGTTGGGACGAGCAGCTCTGGAAGGAGCAGCAGCGAGCGGGTGCTGCCGTCAGTGCATCCAAGGGAGGAGGAAGCCACCAGCACCACCCTCAGCTGTTGGCCAAGTGATCCCAATGTGGTTGTGCCGATCAGAGGGACCTCAGGGAGGTAGGGAAATGGTGGGCTGGAGGGGGTCAGACACCGGGGAATGCTGACTGCAGGACCATGTTTGGGGATCTGGGTTGGAGGAGACCCTTGGAGGTCCCCAGTCTCTGCCCAGCTCCAAGCAGGACCAGCTGCAATGTTAATGCTGATGTGGTTTACCCAAGAAAATGCACCCACTGGCATTATCAAGGCCCAACCTTGTATGGATGCCAAGGGGAAAACCAATGTTAAACGGTACCAGGGAGCAGGGGCTGGGGGCTGCCAGCAGTGCCCCTGGCACCCACGGCCTCGGCTCCGTGTGCCTGCAGGAGGGAGAACAAGCTGCGGATCCAGAACGGCTGGCTGTGCCACCTGGCCCCCGAGATCATCCGGCAGCTCTCGCCCGACACCGAGGAGGACAAGCTGCCCTTCTCCAAGCACTCAGATGTCTTTGCGCTGGGGTGAGTCCCTGCAGTGCAACAGGGGGCTGGGGGGCTCTGTTGGGTGTCACCCGCAGCCATCGCCGAGGCATCATCCTGTGGAGTTAACTGCCCCCGAATTCACAGAGAGACAGGAATGGCTCTGGGGAATTGTCTCTTGCTAGCATGGGTGCTGATGAGAAAGCACCTGGAAGTGGGGTGGAGTGGGGTGGGATGGGATGGGATGGGATGGAGGTGCAGTGGGATGAGGACATGGCAGCATGATGCAATGGGATGAAGACGTGGTGAAATGGAGATGTGGCAGGATGCTGTAGGANNNGATGTGGCAGGATGCTGTAGGATGGAGACGCAGTGGGGTGAGATGATGAGATGAAGCAGTAGGGTGGGATGCTATGAGGTAAGGATGCTGTAAGATGGCAGTGCCATAGGATGGGGATGCAGTGGGATGGAGTCGTGGTGTGATAATGCACTGGGATGGTGATGCCATCGGATGAGGATGCAGAGGGGTGGGGAGGATGCTCTGAGGTGAGGATGCCATGGCATGGGGATGCAGTGGGGTGATGCAGTGGGATTGGGATGCAGTGGGATGACAGAAGGATAAGGATTGGGACACCATGGGCTGCGGATGCTGACCAAGAGCCCCCAGAGCCCCCACTCCTCCCCGCTGGATGCCTGCGTTCGGTCTGAGCAGCCGTGGCTGTCGCTGGGGGCTGAACGCACAGGGGAGGAGATGCCAAAAGGCTGAGCAGGGGAGAATTGATGAGTCTCCTTCAGCAGGAGCGCTCAGCCGACCAGCTCATCGCTCCTGCTATTCATCTAGCAGAAAGCATCCTTTGTGGCAGGTGCCCCATCACGCCCAGTAGAACCCTTCTCAAGGCGGGCGTGGGGCTGCAGGTTTTACCCAGGGGATTAATCTCATCGAGCTCACCTGCAAGGCTGCGGGCTGCAGTGAGTAGTTTACGTGAAGCTGTTATCCACGCCAATGTTTCCATCAAAGCTGCAGTAATTAAAGCTGAAAAGGTTTGGAGCTTCCCTCCCCCAAGGCAGAACGTCAGCACAAAAAAAAAAAAAAAGGAAAGAAGTAATTAGAGGATTGATCAAACCAAGTCGTTACTCAGACTTAGGTTTCCTTTTTTTCCTTTGAAAGAGAGCAAGCTCTGCCCTTCTGCGGAGCAGCCAGCGGCGTGCTTTACAGATTTCCCCAGATTTTTGCCCATCCTTGTTTCTGCTGCCGGGGTGACCCTGGGGGCCGTCACCACCAGTGCTCACCCAGAGCTCGTTTCCCTCCTGCAATCTGAGATCAACAGCAACACCAGGGAGAGAGCTTGTAAAGACTCCAGGGAAGGCATAAAAAAAATTAAAAAACAGCAACCCTCAAATTCCCAAACAGAAACTTAAATGTTACGGCGTTCAACGCGCTCAGGCACTACCAAAACCCCGCAGCGTATCCGCCCCTGCCTGCACCCATCGCGGTGTGCACCCACAGCAGCAGCCACAGCACGCGGGTGCCCGCACCCCCAGCTGCTGCTGCCGTGCACAGTGCGTCCGTGCATTTATGTCCCGTCGGAGCAGATAGCATAAACGTGGAGCGAAACGGCAGCCACGGCCAGGGCTGCCCACACACGGCTCTGTGAGATGGATGCTGCTCCGGAGCCAGGGGAAAGCGGCTCAGGAGCCCCAGGCAGTGCAGCACCGGGTATCCCCAGGTCTGGGGACAGCTCCCCGGTGTCGGCACGTTTGGCCTCAGTTTTCCCATCTGGGAAATGGGTGCACTGATGTCTTTGTAGTGAGCACTGCGCGTTGGTGTTGCACATGGGGCTGAGGTGATGCGGAGCACTCTCCCAATGGGATTCGGGCAGGGAGGTGTGGGTGTGACATCGGGATGGTCTCCTCAGGGTGGCCTCAGCCCCTGACCCCGCTGTCCCCCCCAGCACCATCTGGTACGAGCTGCACGCCCGCGAGTGGCCCTTCAAGACACAGCCGGCGGAGGCGATCATCTGGCAGGTGGGGAGCGGGATGAAGCCCAACCTCAGCCAGATCGGCATGGGCAAGGAGATCTCGGTAGGTGCCGCGGGGCAGGGACAGCACTGCCTGTAGGGGATGTGGGGTGGGGACGGGGCTCCCTGTAGGGGATGTGGAATGAGGATGGGGCTCCCTACAGGGGAATTGAGATGGGAACAGGGCTTCTTACAGGGGGTGTGGGGTGGAGACTGGGGAAAGAACTTCTTACAGAGGATGTGGGATGGTGACAGGGCTCCCTTATGGGGGATTTGGGGTGGGGATTGGGCTTCCTACAGGGGATGTGGGGTGGGGCTAGGGGTCCCTACAAGGGGGTGGGGTGGGTATATGGCATGTGGGTAGCAGGTGAGAGGCTGTCCCTGTGCGCTCACCGCCCACCCCGCGTGCCTGCAGGACATCCTGCTCTTCTGCTGGGCCTACGAGCAAGAGGAGCGGCCCACCTTCACCAAGCTGATGGACATGCTGGAGAAACTGCCAAAGCGCAACCGCCGCCTTTCCCACCCCGGGCACTTCTGGAAGTCAGCAGAGTAAGTCCCTGCCTGTGTCCTTGGGGCTGTGGGGTCCCTCTGTGGGGACACTCAATGGCACGTGGGATCCTGCTGCAAGGTCTCACTGCTGTACACTTGCTGGATGCTCTACTTCCCTGCTAACTTTGGGGCAAAAATGTCTAAAAATAGTTGGAGATGAGCAGGAGGAGCCCAGAGGAAGAAGCAGGGGATGTCCCAGCAGAGGGGACTGTGGGGACATCTGCCCTAGGGGCGTGTGCCCGTGTCCTCTGCCTCCCCTGCACCATGCTCGCAGCAGCTTTCCCCCCAGGAAGGTGTTTTTTAACTCCTTTTTCCCAAATGAATTGATGAAGAATGGGATGCTCTGCTCTGCCCTGGGAGAGACTTCGTGGGGAGGAGGGGATGGTCCCCTCCTGCTCCCTTTGGTGGCTTTGGCTTTGTCACCTCTCTGTGCAGTGTAACTGGGCTCCAGGGGGGGTTTCAGGGACTGTCCTGTTGGTTACAGCAGGAACACATGGAAGAATCACTTAAGAAACCCATTTTCTTTTGAATTCATCATATGGACTATGAGAAACACGGCCCCGAGCTCAGCACAGCCCCGTGCAGAGTTTCTGTTACCTGTGGGGGGTTTTCATTGCATTCCTGCCCCATGGACGGGGATGGGGGAAAGCAGGGGAAGGGGGGGGCGTGCAGGAACAACCACGGGAGAGCAGCAAGGGCACTGCTGATGGCTGCAGGTCCCTGGGGCCCCACTGAGGGCATCGGGGTGCAGATTTCTGACACCCAAACCTCCCTCCCCTATGCAAGGTGGGGGCCTGAGTGTCCCCTGTGTCACTGCTGTGTCTGCATGCTCCCGGGAGCAGCACAAAGCAGTGGTCAGGTGGCCCCTATGGTACCAGGCTCTCAGCATCCCTAGGTGAGGGGCGTGGGGACAAGGGACAAAGAGCCCTGGGGCTGCATGCACGGGGATGGGGGTGGGGGTGGCATCAAATAAACCCGCTGTAGGGAACCTGACCCCCCGAGCTGCCAGCACTGACACCACGTCCATAGCAGGGGTGTGGAGGTGCAGATGCACGCAGCGGGTTGGGGATATTTGGGGATCTTTTTGCAGGACCCCAGTGCTGCAGCACTGAGTGCCCCGTGCTGACGCTGCCGTCTCATCTCCTCCCCAGGCTGTGACCGGAGGAGCTGAGGGACGGTGCCTTCCTCCCCTGCGCTGCTCCTCTTCATCGCTGCTTTCCTCTGCGTGCCAAGGAAGAAAGAGCAATGGGACTGGGATGGGATGGGAGCCCTGCAGCATCTCCCCCACCAGGGAGGAGCCAGTGGCTGAGGACATGTGGGGACACCGTGGTGGCAGAGGACATCAGCCCGTGGGTCCCCAGGCAGCAGGGACAGCGACTCCCAGTGAACCCCAGGGCTCCTCTGATCCCAGCCAGCGTGGTCAGTGCTCACAGTGCTCCTTCAGGGCTTGCTTTTTCATTCTAGGGGATTTAATTTAATTTCTTTTTTCTTTTTTTTTTTTTTTGAAAAGAAAAGCGAGGAGGGGGCACACTGCTGATCCGTGGCTTTGTGCTGCCGCTCATAGCTGCTCCCTGCAGGGAGATGCACGCGCAGTGCCCCGCTGCCCGCACCCCGTCGTGCCAGCCGTGACCGTTCACAAGCGGCACAGCCCCGCTCCTTGATCCCAGCATGGATCCCATCCTCTGTCCTTTCCATCTCGCCTCTCCCCTTCGCTCTCTCCAGACGGCTGCGGGGTGCCCCAGGGCTGTTTTTTGGATGCTGGGGGGCTGGGTGCGCTGGGGCTTGGGGCAGTGGAGCAGCTCTGGTTGTACAGAGCCAGCCCCCCCGCCCCAGCCCCACAGCCCTCCCAGCATCCTGCCCAGCCAACGCCGCTCCTCGCCGAGGTGCTGTGCTTGGGTGCTGCCATCCCTGCACCTCGTGCCGGTGTTTCCCTCTCCCCGAGCCCGTCAGACGAGCTGTCAAGCAGCAGCGGAGAGCAAATTGTGTTTTCAGGCTCTCATTGAGCGTAATTGCCTGGCGGAGCCGTCCTGAATAATTCAGTCGTGCTGGAAGTTGGCTCTAACTCAGAGACGCTGCGCGGCTCTGCCGAGCCGCCGATCCCGTGC
>WBMW01004046.1:217515-229431 GCA_013396635.1 Penelope pileata | reverse complement strand
CCCCCCCGGATCCCAGGAGCCAGGGTTTTGTTGTTTCCCTGCTTCTGTTCTCCAGCGTGGCTCGAGGTGCCAGGAGCAGATGGCAGCCATCGGCCGGGCTCGTTCTGAGCCCCCGCAGCTCCTGGCACTGCGTAGGGCAGCGTAACCCCATCACTGCCGCAGCCGTGGGCCTCTGCCTCCCTGACCCAGTGCCCAGCATCCTGGCGGGGTGCTGGGTGCGGAGCGGGGTGGGAGGGGTGCTCCTGGCACCAGGTGCTGCAGGGACATGGGGTTGGGTGGGTGGGAGTGGGGTCACCCCAGTGAGAGCCTGGGTAAGTGCATGTTGAGCTGCTCCATCAGCATGTGTTTGCCCCAAAATGTTGCAGAGCTCAGTGATGCTGGAGGTGCCTGCTCTGGTCAGCATTGTCCCAACACCCCGCTGCACCCACGCTCTTGGCCCTTTGTGCAGGGCTGCCCCCCAGCATCCCGCTTCCCCCTCACTCCCCTGAGAGCCACGTTGCACCTCCTGCCCCTGGAGGGCTGGGAAATTGGGAAGCGGCCAAAATGAAACAAGTTCTCCCCTCCCCTCCTGGGTGACAACTTCAGCCCTGCAGGAGCACAGTGGCTGCCAGCACCCACGCCGGCCCCGGGCCAGGAGCACCCGCAAAGGCCGAGTTCCCATCACAGCACTCACAAACCTTCAGCCCATTGCTATTGTTATTGTTATTATTACATTTTTCTTAATTTTTCTTCTCGCTGAGGAGATAGTCAGTGCTGTTTGTTCACAGGCAGTGCAGCTCCTGCAGTTCTTTCCCAGTCATAGGAGCATCTCTGGAAGGGAAAATTGAGCAACTCGGTGGCAGGCAGTGCCTTCCTTGCCGAGTGTTCATCCCTCTCGCTTCAGATGAATAAATCTACCAGACAGCAACAATATTAGCCCCATCTCAAAGACTTTATCAATTTGCAGTTGTCTCTTCGATGATAGTTGTGCATTTTTTTTTTATTGAACTATCTGAGATGATTCCCGAAGAGAGGGCTGCAATTTAAACTATTAAGTAATTTGGAAGAGCAATTAGTGTTAATCTGGAAACTCCCTGTGTTGCTCCCAAATAAATCAACCTCGCAGTGAGAGCCGTGCTGAAGGAGCTGATGGATGCGAAGGGCAGGGGTGGGGAGCTGGAGAACACTGAGGAACAAAGTTATTTTCTGCAAAACATTGATAGGACGGTGCTGGGGCTCGGAAGGATTTGGGGTGTGTGGGACTGAGCCTTGTTGGGTGTGCAGAGCCCCATGGGCTGCCTGGCAGAGGTGCCCCCAGCCTGGGCTGCCCATCCCTCCCTGCATCCCCATCCCCAAAATGCTCCTCTTGGTAAGGGCTGCAGGGGTCTCAGTGCATCCCAGCACTGGGGTTCTGCTTCTGGCCTGGCTTCTCCCGTGGAGATGGAGGTTTGGTAGGGAAGGGATGGAAGAGCTGTGCTCCCTCCCTGCTGCATGATCCCGTGGGATGGGCCCCGCAGCATCATGTTGTGCGTCAGGTGCCAGAAATTCTGTGGTGTGGTCACCTCAAGCCGATGGAGGTGATGCTTCTCCTCCTCTTCCTCCTCTAGCTTCAGTCCCACACCAGCCAGAGACAGTGTGAAGTCTCCAAAGAACCCAGGCTGTGCAAGCAGCCTCTTTTTCCCTGTAGCACGTCCACATTTCCCACGTCCCAGCTTGTCACCCTGACTCTGGAGGCCTCTGGGAAGGTCTCTGGAGGGCCTCTCCCTGCTCCCAGCTGGGGCTGCTCAGTCTGCTCTTCCCTCCTCTCCCTTGGGCAGAAGCTCTGTGTGAGGGATGCTTTCTTGCAGGAGCCAAATAGAGGAGAATAACCCCTTCCGTCTTCCTGCTGGCTTTGCATTGACTTTGGCCAAGCTCAACCATACTTCATCCTCTTGCCCAGCAGACAAAGTCCTTTACTCAAATGCTGTTTTCCAGCCTTTTGGACCTATCCAGAGGGCATGCTTACAGTGCCCTCTGTCCCCAGTTTGTCTCCGTGTTCACCCCTTATTTCCTCCATTTAACCCCAAGAATGCCATGGGAGGCTGCCAAAGGCCCTGCTAAGGGTGGGCACACACGTGGGACCGCTCTGTTGCCTGCAGAGCCAATCTCACCCTGGAGGCAATGGGGGCTGCTGGCTGCGATTTACAACTGGAAAATCCCACCTGGCA
The DNA here is from genome assembly GCA_013396635.1 of Penelope pileata. Classification (NCBI taxonomy): domain Eukaryota; kingdom Metazoa; phylum Chordata; class Aves; order Galliformes; family Cracidae; genus Penelope; species Penelope pileata. The sequence continues at coordinate 227,245 of WBMW01004046.1, read as the reverse complement.
CTTCCTGATGGCTCTCATTCATCGTGGGCAGAAACACTGCCAGGAGGATTTGCTCCATCGCCTCCCACGCAACTGCTCCCCTCCACCCTCCTCGCTCTACCAGCATGTCACCCCCAACAGCTGAATTTTTCCCACCCTTATCCTCCTCGCTCTTTTGGGATCTGTGGTTTTCCCATCCTCAGGACGCTCCCTCATCCCCCCGATCAGCCCTGGGATCGAGGCAGCACCCTGCAGCCCCCAGCTCCCCCCTGCCCTGCCCTCAGGTCACCCCAGGGCAGAATTTGGGGCTGCACCACAGCTGGAGGGTCCCCACCCCTCTGGGCCGTTGCTTCTGTTGGGAGCTGTTGCTGTTTTCTGGTCGCTGCTGTTTCCCCACTCAAATACCTCAATAATCTGCCGAGGGACCTCACATCTTCCTTCCTTTCTTCTTTTTTCTTCGTCTAAAACAATTAGCTTGGCTCAAGCCCTCTGCAATACATCAATTAATACAAGCTGAGGCAGTAAATTAAAGGGAAACAGGAACAACTATGCTGGGATTAGGTCACTGAAACTATAAACTTTGGAACAAATCAGATTTCCTTGGGAAGGGAAATGGACAGCCGTGATATGTCAAAAGTGAGATGAGACAGGCGCGGGGCAACTTTCCGCCCAGCTGCTGGATGCCAGAACTTCTTCCCTCGGGAAGCTGGGGCTGCCAGAGCCCACTGCTCCTGGTGGATGCTCGCATGGCAAAGCAAACAAGCAGGAGGCGAGAGGAAATCAGGGCAGGGGGCTGCATGGCTGCTTGCATGGAGCTGGCAGGTCGGACTGAAGGGGCAGGGGAAGGCGCCTCGGAGCTCCTTTTTGCCCTTGTTTCAGACATTGCACGGGCATGGTGGTTTCTAAAATATAGGGATTTGTACAAGAGGGTGTGAGAAAAGCAGTTGCCTCATGCCCAGCCTGTTCCTTGTGCCCATAGAGCAGGTCCAGGGCTAAGCACTGCATGTTTCTTAGAATCATAGCAGCACAGAATCATTAAGGTTGGAAAAGACCTCTCAGATCCCCATCCACCTACTGCCAATATTGCCCACGGAGTCATGTCCCCAGTGCCACGTCTCCACGGTTCTGGAACACCCCCAGGGACGGGGCCTGCCCCACTCTCTGGGCACCTGTGCCAGTGCCTCACCGCTCTTCTGGAGTGGCTGTTCTGCAAAAAGCAAGCTCCAGAGGCGGGAGAGGAGAAGAAGGGGCCATCAGTATGACCTGTCTTGGGCAGTGCCTTGGCTGGTTTGTTGTGGGGGATCACTGCCGCTGTAAGACAGGGAAACTGATACAGAAACTGATGTGTTTTGCCCATGGTCACAGACCATGACTGCTGATGGAGTCCACCAATCGCCACTTTAGGAAGCTGTGGCCAGGGAGCTTTGCTCCACGCAGCTGTCCAGGCTGTTCTCTCTGGTCCAAACCAAATCCTGGGGCTTCCTCAGACCCGCGCTTGCATGAAAGTATGTGGGGTGTATGTTCTCCGTGCACATGGAGCCTGCCTGGCTGCTAGTGCTTCCCTTAGGGGTGGTTTCTTGGCCTTTAACCCATCTCCAAGTGGTATCATGGAAAAACATAGCTGGAAAGGTCACTTCTGTGACAGAAACAGCTGTTATGGCACAGGGATAAATGCACAGGAGAGTGTACTACATCCTCCTCAGGCTCTAATTGCATCTCCAAGCCTTGCTGCCAGCCAGGTGTCCTGGGTTGATTCCTGCTCTGCACGGCCGCTGCTCCGGGGCGCTCTGCCCGGCAGTGCTGGAAGGCCGGGTTTGCTCACTGCCGGGTTCCCAGAGACACAGCTGGACAAGCAACGTTTCTGTCTCATGTACCAATGACAAGATGCATGCAGTGAAGGGTGGTGGTGCTCAGGGGTCCCTGCAGGAGAACCCGAGCGGGGCAGGAGGCTCACCACTCTGCTCCGGCATCCGCAGTGCAGGAAAAACACCCCTGAGGTGGTTGGGATAATGGTGATTTCTGCATGGAGGGAGCAAGAGCATCCTTGCTGTGGCCCTGCTGCGTGGCACAGGCGGGACGGACGGAAGGGCTGGGGCACCAGGAGGACAGACATCCCTCGTGCTCCCGCTGACTTGAGGCTGCTGAGCAGCTCCTCACCCCCTCCAGCTCTCGTCAGCAGGAGCTCATAGCAATGCATCCTCATTAGCCACAGAGCCACTCCTGCCCTTTTGGCCTCTTGCTCTGTTCTTGGCTTCAGCACGACTCTACAAACCAAATTACGCTGTGCGTGTGCATGAGTAAAACTTCCCCTGCTCTGCTCTGCACCGTCCCTCCTCGTCCTCACCCCCCGGTGTTCATGCAGAACCCACAATGTCCCCATGCCTCGCTCCTGTGACCCCCAGCACTTAACCCTGCCCACGCGCCTTCGTTAGCAGCCCCCCTCCCGCAGGTGAAGCTCTGCTAATGATGGAAGCTTCTCCAAGAGCTGCGTGGGAGCACGGGGACAGGGATACAATGCTCTGCCTCAGAAACATCCCTGCTCGCCCTTTCATGTCCACGGTAATGAGGTTTCTCAGTCACCATGGGAGCATGGCATGCTCTGGGCTCTGCAGGGGGGTCCTCAGGCTCCCATCCCCAGCTGGGAGGAATTCGAGCAGGACTGGGCTATGGGGTGCCTGTGGTGCTCAGTTCTGCGGTGGCTGGAACTGCCCATGGTGGGTGTGTGATGGAGCAAGGTGTGGGATGTGATGGAGCAAGGTACGGGGTGTGATAGAGCAAGGGATGGAGGTGTGATGGAGCAAGTTACGGCGTGTGATAGAGCAAGGGATGGAGGTGTGATGGAGCAAGGGATGGAGGTGTGATGGAGCAAGGGATGGAGGTGTGATGGAGCAAGGGATGGGGTGTGATGGAGCAAGGGATGGGGTGTGATGGAGCAAGGGATGGAGGTGTGATGGAGCAAGGGATGGAGGTGTGATGGAGCAAGGGATGGGGTGTGATGGAGCAAGGGATGGGGTGTGATGTGGAACAAGGTATGGTGAGAGCACCATCATGGCAAATTGTTTTCTCTCCATGCAAACTGGTGTAGTGTTGAAGCTTTGGGAGCTGGTGTGTGGTGACAGATGTCCAGCCCCTGTAAAGCCACAGGGATACTGTCACAATTAATTTATTGCCCTTCCACCACCTCATGGGGGCTGGGGTGGGAGAAGCGATGTGGCTCTGACTTCAACATCACTGAAGGCAAAGCCGTGGCTGTTCAGGTGGCACCGTGCAACTCGGCTTCTTCCTTGATCTTCACCTCTGAATTATTTATTCCTAAGCCTTAAACCTCTTAAAGGCAGAGAGCTGATCCCGAGTGCATTCCTACGCAGTGGGATGCTAAGCACAGATCTCCATGTTCCCGTGGGCTCCAGGACCAGGAGGACTCACGCCAGCTCACACCAATGCTTCGGCATTGCCTTCATGCTGGAAAATGGTGGGAAACGAAACCTTTGGGTGCAGTCCTGGGTAACGCTGTAGAAGGATGTACATCCTTGCACTGCCGCGTTGTTTTTATGGGGGTGGTACCCTCGGAGCCCTTATGGGATCCAACATAGAATCAGAATCATGAAGGTTGGAAAAGGCCTCTAAGGTCATCAGTCCAGCCATCCACCTCCCTCCAGGATTGCCCACTGAGCCATGTCCCCAGGTGCCGCATCGTCACCACGAACAGACCAATGGGCTGGGAGAAGCCAAGGCAGCAGGACACAGCGGGATATCCCCTGTCCTCCCCATCTTTCCCTCTTTGGGCCCTCCTGTGTTTGAGGTTTCTGCACCTCTCTGTGTTTTCTGGGGTTGCAGCGATGGGCTGGGAGCGGGGCCGTGGTCGGGAGGTTCAGACATGGGCTAATCCTGTTAGGAAGGCAGTGGTTATTGCAGGGCTTCCAGTGGGACCTGCTAAATGAACCGTAATACTGTAATGTGATTTCCTTTTCCCGGCCAGACTAAATGTTCCTGGCCACTGGGAATAAGAGGTTGGGGAAAAAAAAAAAAAAAAAAAAAAGAGAGAGAGAGAAAAAAAGCAAGGTTGGGGAGGGGGAAGCCCATCCAAGGCTGTGTCGATCTTGATCGAGGATGCGAAGAGCACTCGGATGCGTCCACCCTTTGCAGCCCACTCCTGCAAAGGCTATGGGTGCTCCTCAGCAGGGGGGCTTGATGGGACCCCGAGAAAATCCCATCTGGGGAAGTGATGTGGCCCCAAAACTTGGAGAAGGGGAGAGAGGCAGCGCTGTGAGCTGGCAGGGAGGGCTGGGACACGGGCTGCAGGGCTGCCGGGGGAAAACAGCCGGGCAAACAGAGGCTGCTTTGTGGAGGAGCTGAATTGCACGGAGAGACCCACAGTGGGCTTTGTCCTGCCCCTCTGCTGCAAGGGGAAGGCAAGCAGGCTGCGGGGGGGGGGACGTGTGCGGTGCCCGTGGCTGCAGGGAGGGACACGCCGCACCCTCTGTCCCCACAGATCCCAATTTTGGGAGCCCACGTCCCGCTGAGATCCATAGGGCAGCCCTGTGCCATTCACAGCTGCTCCTGGAAGGGGCTCCAGCAGCACCGTGCCCCCTGCCCACCCTCATCGGGGGCTGCTGGCTGTCCCCAAATGTCCCCCAGTGCCCCATTTCACCCCGGTGTGTGCCTCAGTTTCCCCATCTGTAAGAGAGGGGCTGGGAGATGGACGTTTGTTCTCCAGCACTTCATAGGGTGCTTCACAGCACCAAGGGGTGCTCTCGGATTGCCAGGCTGTTTTTCCTGTTTTCCATGTTTTTAGCCCCAAAGCCCTCCCCCAGGCTGCATGGCTGGGTTCCTGCTAACTCAGAGCCCATTGCCAGCCCCTCGGCTCTGCTTCTTCCACAAAAACCTTGCATGAGAAGGGGAAGATGATGTTACTAAAATAAAATACGAATGGGACTGTGTGTGGGATGCCATCCCTCCCAGCACTGCTGGGCTCAGTGGGGAGGCTGGGACCTGACCCCCCCTCCTGCAGGCCTGGGGCTGTGCTGGGGGTGGGAGAAGCTCAGGATGAGAGCTCTCTGGGGAGGGAAGAAAACGCTTTTGCCCCAGAGAGGTCAATTTTCCCTCTGTGGGCAGCAATGCTCCCTTAAGAGACTGCTGCACCCCTGGAGGTGCTGAGGGGAGATTGGGGGGGGACCTCCAGCTTGTGAACATGCGTGCTGCACTGCTTCTCCAACAGCCCTAGGGGGTGTACGAGGTGCTGTTCTTTTGGGGGATCCTTTTGGTCCACTTTTTTAAGGAAACAAGGTTCATCCAGCCATGCTCTTGCACCCTCCAACTGAGCACAGCTGCATTGTTTTGAGCAAATTGGGTGGGAGACCTCAAAACGATGACATTGCAGTGCATCGCCTGAGCTGGGGTCCAGGTGACCTAAATGAGCATCGCTCACTGGGGCTGGAATCTATGGGGTGGTGGTGAACTTGGAAGGGGGAAACCTCAAGAATGTCCCCAACCTGGGGCAGGTTCCTCCAGTGACTGATGTCACTGCGGTCACCCCAGTGCAGCACGCCTGTGGGTGATGCCCAGAGCTGCTCTGCGTCCCTCTGCCTATTGGGGTTGGCTCCAGGAGCTGCAGGTGGACGTGCCACAACCCAGCAGTGGGGAGCAGCAGGACCTGGGGCCCCACAGGTGAGTGGTTTGCTGGGATGGGGAAACCCAAACAAAAACACCCCCAAAAGCTCTAAATTGCTTTTAAAAAATCTCAGAGGCTGTGAGCTCAGGACCTGCGATGTTAAACCCTGAGGCCAGGGCTCTGTGTTGGCACGGAGGTGGTGGGAGGGCTGCTGGGATCCGGCCCTGGCCGGGTTCGGGTGGCTCCGTTTCCTCCTTTTCCTGCTCTTGGAGAGGGATTACTGTGGCGAGGGGAAAGGTTTGTGTAAGTGTAGGTGAAATGGTGCAATCGTGCTGTTCAACTTCGTCTTGCTTGAACTGGGAGAAGCTGCTTAATACCTCTAAATTACAGCAGCCTTTCAATATTCCATTGAAGTCATTCCAGAAATAAATCCGAATTCTTGGCGCAGCTTCTACGCAAACTTCTCAGCACTTGGTGGGAAGGCTGAGCGCCGTCTTTCTTTTGTTTGTGGGAAAATAACAATAATAAAATTAAAAAAAGAGTGAAAAAGCACAGCTCTGTGCCTCCAGTGGGGGCTGTCCTGCCTTTTTGGGGAGCTGCTGACTCACCTGCGGGGCAGCACCTGGGTGCCTGCATGGCTTGGCCTGAGGGATGCTGATCCAGAGATGCGTCAGCACTGCGTGCCCCAGCGCGCACCCCAACCTGCACGTGCGATGTGGGGGCTGGGATGAACCTTCCTCACCATCACCTACCTTCCTCATCATCACCTTGCCCCTGGGCTTTGCAGGTGGGGGATGGATGGGGCTCACCTCTTTGTGGGATGCCCAAAATTACTGCTCTAAACTGTGGTTCGGGGAGACTGGGGGTGCCATAATCCCTCTCCATCCATCCATCCCCTCTCCACCCCCCCAACAGGTGCACGAGGGGCTTTGTGATGAGCGGGGGAATATTTCTGGCATTTTCCTTGTGGCTCTTTTTCTGCTAGCGGGGTCTTTTTTGGAGATGAAGAACTCGACAGCAGCTGTTGCTCTGCTTTCGGGCTGGCTTTGTGTTCTTTTCGCTGTGAATGCTTTGCAGATTGGGCTTATCAGCGTTGTCAGCCTGCCTCGGCCTTTCCGTGCTGCCCCGCTCCTGTTTACTCAGCGTGGTGACGCAGGGCCCCTTCCTGCGTCTGTCACCACCCACCTCGAGGTCCCCACCGATAACCTGGAGATCAGGGATTTGGGTCTTGACAAAGAGCCGTTGACCCTCAGCCCCCTGGTGTGCTGCTTCCCAGAAAAAACCTCCAAACTGACCAATTGAGGGTTGACACAAAGTGACTTCCCCATTGCTGGTCACACCAGTAACCGACTTCAAGGTGAAAAGCCAACGTTTCGGGTCCCGATCCCCCTAGAAGGGAATGGGCATGAGACAGATGCTATCCACCACAGAGCTCTGGCTGCTTTTCGCCAGCCTTAATGATGTCAATTCTGCTGATTTCGGTGCAGTCGCCGAGCATCTGCCCCCCACCTTCCAGCTGCTCGATGCCTCAGACACTCGTGTTCAAAAACAGCGTTTGCATCTGAATAACCCAGAAGGAACTCGAGCCGCTCCGGGTGCGGAGGGAGGACTCAAAGCAGTTTTTTCATCTGCTTCAATGAGAGCCCGGATTTACGAGGCGTCCTTGGGCTTTGGTGTGTTTGCAAAACCTCTAGCGCGTCCTTAAAACGAGGATGAAAACAACTCGGGTTCNGAGGGAAGACAGGCAGGTACTGCTCTGCCCTGTAAGAGTGATGAAACATTAATTCATCCCCCTGGAATTTCTTGTTTGTGAGCTGCCGTAATTTCATTTCTTTGGTGTCTGTATGAAGCTGGAGTTAGTTTAATGCCAGAAGCCAAATACTCTCCGACTAATATCGCTTTATTAGATTTGGGGTGTGTGTGTATGTGTGCGTGTGCCCACGCTGTGCGCGATCACCCCTGCTCACCCACTTTATGCTGCCGGAGGCCGCGGGATGCGCTCGGAAGGGCTCATTCCAGCGCCAGTGCGAGGAGGTCGTAGGCACGGCTCTGACTTTCTGGTGGCATTTCCAAGCTTTTTTCCCCAAAATGCGTCCCGGAGCCGCTCGGTGGGGACTTCCCGAGCCCTCCGAGCTGCGCCGGGCGGCAGCTCACTGCCCCCCATAGGCGGTCTGCAGCACCCGCACCCGCTCCGAAGTGGAGCACGGACAGAAATCCCGGGATTTGTCCCAAATCGCTGCAGCCTCGCTGCCAGACCCCCCATCAGCTGGCGGATGTGTGTGTGTGTGTGCGTGCAGTGACATCGCTCCTTAAGCTTCGGTATAAATACGTTCAGCCCTTTCTTTATTCCCACCGCTGTAATCCCTCGGACGCATTTCAGGCTGCATAGAAATAGCAGCCGGGGATGCTGTGTGTGATCCCTGCCGGCTCCCGAGCGCATTCCCCGCTGCTGGAGTCCCCCCGACTCCCCGCGGCTCCAGCGGAGGTGGGTGAGGACAAGGGGAGGGGGCTGAGCCCCGAGCAGGGGGGGGGAAGGAAACTTGGGGAGCGGGAGCTGCTGGGTTTATATTTGGCTCCGTAACACCATGAGCATATGGCTGGAGACAAACAGCACTGAGCTGCTTTCATGGGAGAGGGGGAGCAGGGCGAGGGGCTGTCCCCCCACCAGGAGCTGCCCGGGGAGCTCTCCCTCGCAGCACTGTTTGCACGGGGTCCTGCCCAGAGGCAGTGAGCACGGACCATGCTTGCAGGGCATGGATGGCTCCTCCATGCCTCCCTGCTCCCCAGAGCCAGGGTGAGGCAGGGCACAGGAGCTGCTCCCTATGGAGAATCCCTGCTTTCCTGTGCTCCCTGCTGAGGAGGAAGCTGCCAGCATGGGATGTCACGCTGGGAGCTGGCTCGCTGGGCGCTCAGGGGCAGGGGACAGTCTCGTCACCTTCCCAACATCTGGGGGCTGGCTGCTGTGCCTCGCAGCTGGAGGCTGAGCCCCCCAGGCACTGGCAGGGCATGCAGAGGCCACCAGCTCCCCTCTGGCACTGGTATTGTGCGTGGGGCTCCGTGGGCTTCTGCAAGGGCTGAGCTTGTGCAGCAGGGAGCACTGCTCTGCTGGGCACTGGGCAGGGACGCGCCCTGGGAAGAGGCGATGGTGGCTGTCCTGGTGACGTGTGGATGAGCGCAGCGTGGCTCCTTCCTCCAGCCCTGAATACAGCAGTGACCCTCAGTGCCCCAGGAGGGTGAGGGTCCTGCATGGGCTCTGCAGGGCAGGTGGCAGAGCTGGGTGCTGGGAGCCCCATGTGCCCAGACCCCAGCATCCGATTTTGCCTTTCCATCAGGGATGCCCACGGGCAGGCGGTGGGGCCTCACGCCGCGTGTCATGAGGAGGAGATGCTCTTGGGCTGCCCACCTGGAGGTGACAATTCTTGGCCCATGACCGTGTCACAACGCCCACCCCGCTGGCTCACCCCTCTGTGGGGCAGGCATCCCCGCCCGGTGGAGCAGAGCAGATGTCAGTTGGTAGCTCAGTATTAAATTAGTCCTCTCGCGTCTAAATAGGCGTAATTATGTTTTCATTAGCCCCAGACAGCGCGTTATGGCTTGATGTATGGGGGGTGTGCGGATCAGGGGGTGCAGCCCCAAATCTGCCTCTTCTGTGTTGCCCCCCCCCAGCCCCTGCCAGCTCTGTGTGTGCTGGGGGCACCGGGGCTGCTGCTGTGCCCCCCCCGGGGGGAGTTTTGTCACTTCGTTGCTGTGCTGTGGTTTATCCCTGAGCCCTCCCGGGGCACTGGGAGCTGTGTGCCTGGGTTGGGTTGGGTCCGTGTGCCCCTGCTCCAGGGGACCTGCCCCGGGGCCGGGGAGGGGCTGCCAGCAGGTGAGCTCCTCCTTGAGAGCCCGGTGGGGTTTATATAATATTATATATCTATAATTATGTGTTTGTTGTTGCCATGGGAATGAGCACAATTGCAAAGCCTGGAGGCTGATGTCAAACCAGGGGCTGCACTGGGCATTTTGGGGGCAGGGGCAGGGCAGAGGGGGAAATGGAGCAAGGGACACCCCTATTCCCGCACCCAGTGCTGTTCCATGTGTGCAGCCCCAGTGCCCCCAGCACAGTGCTCAGCTCCGTGTTGGGGGCACTCGGAGCCC
>WBMW01004046.1:170949-217441 GCA_013396635.1 Penelope pileata | reverse complement strand
GGGGGGGGAGGGGGCTGCTTGCTATAGGGAAAGAGAGGACCCCATTGCCTCATTGCTCCCAGCAGCAGCGGGGTGCAGGAAGGGGCTGCAGCTGCCTAGGGGCACGGGACTGGGAGATGGGGGTCCGGCAGAGCCCCTGCTGCCCCGGGGTGGCTGTGAGGCACAGAGCTGAGCTTCCCGGCAACAAGTGGGGGCTGGGGGGGCCTCTCGACTCTTTAATTGTCGGGGGAGTTGGGGAGGGGGGCGAGGTTCAGCAGAAAGGGGAGGGAGGGGGAAAAAGCCGCCAGGCTGGAAATGAGGTTATATAAAAGATGTATGATTTGGAGAGCGGAGTGTCTCCTAATGAGGGCTGCACCGGCTCGCTCCACACCCATAAAAGCCCCGGTTGGACGTCAAAGCGGATTCGTTTCGGTGCTGCTGGGATAAAGGGGCGCAGCGAGGGCTGCTGCCTCCCCGCAGCCCCGCGCCCGTCCCTGCGGAGCTGCCAGGGCGATGCTCCGGGCACGGCCGGGCACGGCTGCTCTCCGCCGCACGGTAGGTGCTGGGACGGCGGGGGGGCACCCCCAGCCTCGCGCTCCTCCGGGAAACTTTGCGGTGCGGGAGCCCCTCAGCCACCCGTGTCCCCCCTCCCCATCCCGGTACCCGGGGGCTTNTGTCCGGCAGCGGCTGGAGCGGGGCGGCTGATTCCTGTGGGTGGGACGCAGGGTCCGGAGGGGGGGTGTAGGGTCCCGGGGACCCGCTGCGGGCTGCCCCGACCGCGGCGGTGCGGAGCTGTCCCGGGTGCTGAACGCGAGCCCCGACCGCATCCTCTGCTCCCAGCCCAGCGTTGGTCCGGGGCTGCGGGAGGAGCCCCCCCCGCCCCCATCTGCGCTGCTCCTCTACCCCCACACGTGTCCTCTCCGTGCCCGGGGCAGTGGGGTGGGGAGGGAGCGGGGTCCCGATCAGCCGCCCTGGGGAAGGGGTCCCCGCTGCGGCCCCGGCAAAGCCCTACCATGCACTCCTGTCCTTCAGGGCACAGCCGGGCCCTGCTCACCTAACCCCGGGACCTCGACAGTCCCCTCTGCTAGCGGCCGGGAGCTGTGGCGGTGGGAGCAGAGGGGACGAGCCCTGCCCACCCTGCTGAGCTCCTGCTCTCGGCTTGCTTAGCGCTCAGCAGCTGGGGTGGGAGAAAGCTTTTAGGAGAAAGCTTATGCTTTTCACTGACAAAACAGAGAGAAGAGACCTCTGTGCACACATCTGGAGCCCCCGGTGCTGGGGTGAGTGTCGGAGCCTTGCCCCCAGCCCTGCGGGGCATTTTCCCGCTCAGCACTGCAGCCCAGGTGCAGGCGTTTTATTCCAACGCTTTCAAGTTACGGCTGTCAGGAGGAAATTCTGGCAGGCAACTTGACAATTATCTGCTGAGACTCCGAGGAGCTGATCCGCCTCTCACTGACATGGAGGGGAAGTGTCTCCTTCCTCCGGGTGGAAGCTGAAGGCGGGCAGGGGATAGCAGGGCCGGGGCATGGCTGGGTGCTGGCTGCTCCCCTGCCTGCCCTCCCCTGCACCCCCAAATGGTGATGGCTTGGGGTGCACCACAGACACGGATGGAGAGCTGTGATGAGGCTTTGGGGTGGGGGCATAGAAAACAGCACTCTGCTGTAGACGTCCACCTGCACACCTTGGCTATGCCTTGTCACCGTCAGGTCTCAGGTGGGGGAAATCTTATTTTAAAGAGTTTGGTTTTGCGTCAGCAATTTCTTCCCGTCTCTATTTTCTTCCAGCTTGTGTCGCCCAGAATATTTTCTTAAAGATGTCACAGACTCACCCCCGTACTCCCCAGCTTTATAACGTGCCTGTGTTTGCAAACAAACTCCTGGCACAGAGCCTCTCCTCGCACTGCCGTGGGTCGGGGGCAACATTTTGCTAATGAGACATCTGCTCCCCTGTGAGCAGCGAGGAGCCCTCGCGCCCTTTGCGTTCCACCCATTCCCTCCACCCGTGATGGAGCACTGCAGAGGCCATCTTAGGAAGGGGCTGAGGCTGGATCCTGCCTCGTGCCTGGGGCTGCGTGTGCTGCTGGGGGGCCCTAAGGGATGCTTTGACCCCATCCGTTTTATTTCCCTCCCTGCCGCTTTGCTCATGTATTCTGTGTTTTGTATTTCCGTCGTGAATCTGTACAAAAGGCTTAGGAAAGCTGCCAGATTCCCTAAATCAGCGCCTGAAAACAACTATATATAGTAACCGAGAAGTCACATGAGCTCGGCGCGCATAGATTAGCATTTACCTTTCCCGAGTAACGAGGGTATTGTCTGATACTTGTTGATACCCTCAGTTGTGACTAAAGGAACACAACCCCCATCGTGAGGGACCAGTTCCAAGGGACTACAGACGACGCTGCAAAGCCCTTGCTCTGCTCCCGCTGCTCTGATTGTATCTCTGCATTACATGAAATCTATAGACGCGATCCTGTCTCTCACGTGTATCCAAAAATAAACACATTGTGTCCCGAGGAGGGAAGGAGCTGTGAGCCACTGTCTGTGGCTGGAGGAAAGCGTTTTTGCTTCCACCTGCTCCTTCCCAAGGAGCGCTGCTGGGCTGCGGGCGGTGCTGGACCCCAGCCCTGTGCAGCAGAACTGGGTGCCCCAGCACCCGGGGCTCGGGGTCTGGCTGTGGAACCAGGGCGTGCTGCGTGGACACAGCCCATATGCCATCAGCGTGTTGTTTCTATATGCAGAGCGTGGAAGCCTGCGAGTGCTGCATGTGTGTCGATAAAACTGGAGGTATTTATGCTAATAGAACTCTTTCTATAGCCCCTCTTTTGCATGACAATTCCAAAATGCTTTCTGAGATCCTGCAGCACCCTTCCAGGGCTGGCTTGTCTTAATCCCATTTTGCAGACTCCCAGGCTTATGCTTTCAGACACGCTGAAAGCACACAGCCCAGCCTTGCCGTCAGGCCCACAAAATCTCCCTGCTTTCCCAGCAGAACTCACCCATCACCCCCCAAACCCCCGAAGCGGCGGTGGCACGGATCCTCTGAGGGCTCTGCTGCCATTGGGGTGCTGCAGCCAAAAGCAGCATCATCAGCACGGGGCTGTCCCGCGAGGCAGGGGAGATGAGCATTGGGGCAGCACCCACAGCAAAAATCAGGAAGCTGGAAATTCTCCATCCCCCCACCCCAAATTAGAGCCAGACCCTCCCTGGGACAAGGGATGGGTCCCACCCAGGAGAGCTCTGCTGCTGTTGGTGCTATGGCAACACGTGCTGATGGAAAACCCAAGGGGCAGCGCACCCAGGAGCTCCGGGCTCGAGGTTTTTAAATAGCAGTGCCCATCACTCCTGGTGCAAGGCGGTGACGAGGAGGTGTGCTGCCATTTGCTGTCCTGGCTGGGCTGCCTCTCTTGTCAGGGGCTGGTTCCAGAGCTCTGTGCCCAGGATGTGCCCAAGCTCCGCCATTGGCCCCATCAACGCCACTGGCGGCTCCGGAGCTGTCACCGCCCAAGCTGAGCTGCTGCGATCTCAGATTCTCTTCTTTTTTCTAAATGAAGCCACAACTCCTCTCTCGTGCTGGGATTCGGTTTCCAGGCCGTCCATCACCCGGCGTTTCCTCATTTGTTTCCCATCCACCTATTTTGTCATTTAGGAGAAAGCGTTGTTGCGTTAGCGCAGCTGCCATTTGTCAAACCGGAGCGGCTGGTGTAACTCCAGTGCTTGCGGCAAATTGATCACAGCAAAATTTATGCTTTGCAGATGGGCCGAGCCCTAATAGGAGCATCAGTTTGAGTCGGGGTTCGCGCGGAGCTGACGATTTTATCTAAACTCTGTTTCTGCGCTCACCACGGGCGCCAAGAAAATATTGTACAGAACGGGAAAAACAGAAGCGGCAGCCAGGCTGCTGAAATATGGTCAGCCTTGAACTCCAAATTAAAACAAAACTCTGTTTCTGTCATCTGAAAAAAGGGGGGATTTTGTCAACACAGTTGTCTTGGCAATGTCGGAACTGGTCACTGTGCAGCCTGGCTGGGCACCGGGTGGGGCAGGGCATGGCACCGGGGTGCTCCATCCCGGCAGCGGAGTCCTTGCATCACGGCGGGGGCTTTGCTAAGTTACAGTGAAGTTTTGGTGCAGTTCTGGTGCACCAAGGTGACCAGGATGGACGCACGGGGGATGCGCTGGCAGCACCAGGCTTCCCCTGGCTGTCTGGTTCCCCACAGAGGGATGGTTTGGACGGACACCAAAGGCAGCTGTTGAGTCAATGTGCAAGTCAAAGGGCTTTGGGCTGCCCAAAGGCTGGGGGCTTCAGCCCAGCTAAATGGTGATGAGCAAGCACGTAACATTTTGCTTTCCCTAAAACAAAGCCTGAAGCTGGGCACTGCCATGGGGTTGTTGTACAGATGGCAAAAAATCCTTTTATTCACTTCACACCCAGGTGTAAATCGGGTTTATTGGGGAGGTGCAGAAAATGGGATGTCCCAGGCTCCAGCCTGCAGCAGGGATGGGACAGAGGAGCGGGGCCTGGGGCTCAGCAGTGCCTGTGGGTGGGCAGGGCTGGAGGGGGTGGGTGAATGGAGATGTCCCAGGACCAGGCTGTGCACATGGACGTGGCACGGTGTGGTCAGAGCCCGGTGCAGAAGGGCTGGCATGAGCGAGCTGCCTGCCAGTGAATCAGTTTAATGCTCCATTTTCAGATGCACAAACACGCCGGTTTACAGTAACTGTGCATATGTTGCATCCCATTGCTCCTCATCAGAGTCACTGACGCTCCACGGGTTGTAAAAATTAAACGGGCATAAATCCATCAGCCCTGGGGTTCTGCGTTGAGCGGCATAAATCCCACAAAAACTAATTAAATAAGACAATGGTGTCCATTTAAAGCTGGCACGTAGAAATGTGAGCCATTACCGCAGCAATGATCGAGAGACAAGGCTGGAAATCAAATTGGGAGGGCAGGGGCGCGCCGGGTGCCCACGCCATTGGGTCTGGGTCTGCGCCCATCGCTTGTGGCCGCAATGGGACTGTGCTAAGGGCAGGAGATTTATTTCCCCTCCACTCTGCTTTTTAAATCAAATCACCAATTAGTGCATGTGCTGGAGTTTGTTGCTTGGAATGTTATCCAGTGGCTCTGAATGCTTTTCTCTGTTGGCTTGCATTGGACTTCCGAGGCCGTGTGTCCAGAGAAGGGAACAGAGCTGTGGAGGATCTGAGCACAACACTACGGGGAGTGGCTGCGGGGATGGCGTGGGGCTGTGTGGGGCAGAGGGGGCTCCGGGCAGAGCTCATCACTCCCTGCAGCCCCTGGGAGGAGATGGGAGAGGGGTCAGCCCCAGGGGACAGCGATGGGACGAGAGGTGCCAGCCTCAGGACAGAGGGACACATGCTGTGCAGCCAGAGGGACACATGCTGTGCCCATTGCTGTGCTGGTTAATGCCCATGGAACATGGCACAGCAGCAAGGATGGGTGTCGACACCAGAGTCAATGCTTCGGTGATGCTGCAATGAGATGCTGAAAGTCTGCAGCTGTGTAGGGCTCGCTGCGTTTTGGTAATTTGGTCTGGTTCCCTCTGGTTTATGCTTTGCAAGGGGAAGCTGAGGCAGGGAGCCGGGCTGCCCTGGCTGGGGCTGTGTGACATAGCAGGGGCACGCAGCAGCCAGCCCTGCTCTGCCCACGGCATCGCCCCCATCCAGGCTGCATTCCACGCACATGGAGCTCGGTGACTCGCTGCTGGCTGCGCTGACATCAAGGATGAGATGTGCTGCTGCCAGCAGCTGTGAGCACCCGACCTGGCACACCTGCTGCTGCTGGGCCCATAAATCAGAGAGCTGATGGCGCCTGGAGGCAGCGCTGATCCCTGCCGCCAGCACAGCATCTCCCCGACACCGCGGGGCTCACCTGAAATGTGCCCGGTGTGGGGACGAAGCTGGGACACCCAGGATGTGCTGGGGCTGGGGACGTCCTCCCTGAGGTTGACATGTCCCCCAGGGTCCTCTCATGCCCTGTGCCTCACATCTTCGCTCTGTGCTTGTGCAGGATGCATGCCAGGCTTCGGTCTGAAGGGCAATAAAAACCCCCAGCGGGCGAGCAATGCCCTGCCGTGGCTTTTTGGTGACTGCAGATGCAGAGCCTGCAGCTGGGGGAGAGAGTTCTGACGGGGCACGCTGTGCTCACACCGGTTTTGGTGAAACCCCTGGCTGCATGCAGGGGGTTCTCCTCTCATCCTCCTTTTTCTCCTCTTCCTGCTTGCAGGAATGCTCTCAGCGGGTTTGTGGGTGGGGAGCGATGTGCACACAGCAGTGCCGTGGCTCCTCAGGATTTTCCAGCCCGGGCTCACTGGTTTTGCCGGTTTTGTGTTCAGCCAGCCTGCACCTTGCCACCGATTGCTGCCTGCAAAAACACTGATGAGGCACAAGGTGCCCGAGAAAGCACCGACACTGCATGTGTGCCCCCAGCTGCTCGGTGGCCCTCCCCTTTGCTCTGGGTCCCGGGGACAGGGGATACCGTGCACAGGTCCTTGGGGCTGTGGGATGCCCTGGGGACAGGGACTGAGGGCAGCACACGGTGGGGCTGGGGGGCTTTCTCCTTGCAGAGGGCACGGTGAGCGCGCTGCTGGGCTTGTGGGGGGCACGCTGCAGGGGTCGGCGCGCGCAGTGCACGGTGACTAATGCCGAGCAAATAGCAGGGCTGTCCCCGCAGCACGGGGGCTGGCAGTCCCCACGCAGCTCTCAGAGCTTTGTTTGTTCTGCACTGCGTGGGAAATGGGTCCTGCGTGACTCAGGGCAGCGGGGTCGCAGCGACCTGCTCTGCACGAGGAGCACGGGGATGGGGTGCAGCGTGGGAGGGCAGCGCTGGAGGTGCAGGTGGAGCTGGGATGGAGAAGTGTGGTGGGGTGACACCCCTCGTCCAGGGTCACATCAGGTCAGATCAGAGCACCTGGTTGAGTCGGTGGCACGCTGGTGGCACTGCTCTGCCTCTCACACTCCCGGGTTTCCCACGGTTGCACCCCATGGGGCAGAGCGTGCTCAGTGTGGGGCTCCTGAAGGTGCAAGCACCCCAGTGCGGTACCTCTGGAGGCTGCTTTGGTGCGGCAGTGCATTTGGTTTGCAGACCCTGTGTCCTTTGTTTTCTCCTCAAAATTCAGATTTACAAGGAAAAACCATTTGCACTGCTAAATTCTAAAGCACAGCCCTGGAGAGAAACATCCCCAGAGCACCTCAGAAATGACAGGGAGGGTTTGGGAGCTGCCGTCAGCAGTGTGAGCGCGGAGCCCATCGGCAGCCAAGGACCCATGGGCTCTGCACAGAGGCATGCACGGATGCACGGGCTCCCCAGAGTCGGGGGTGCACGTACCCCTGGATGGCTTTCCACCAGCACAGACAGCTGCTCTGGGGGCTGCTGGAATGGGCATTGCTGGTCTCAGGGGAGCCCAACCTGCACCCCTGTGGCAGGATGTGGTAGAGGAGGAGCTGAGGCTGCGGTCCCATCAGCCAGGCTCGAAAGCACGAATAGCTCGGTGGCAGCCTGGGTAAGTGGAGCTGGCTGTCCTCTTCCAACGCCCCATTTTGCTTCTGGCTGCTGCTCTTCCTCCTGATGCGCTGAAGCAGGCTTGGTGGGCAGGTGTCTGTGGGCCAGACTTTGCCCTGGTGCATCCCACCCCCCCACCCATCTCACGCATCAGGCTGGAGATGCCCTGTGGAACGCAGGCAGGCATCCAGCAGAGCCCTGCTGCGCTCTGCTCTGCTCTGCATGATTTACTCAGGTGTCTTTGCTCCTGACTGGGGGGGCTGGAGCATGGCTGTCCCACACCCCCAGCCCAGCACTAAACACTCCCTGCCAAGCAGAGGTGCAGACAGTTCTGCAGGGCAGTGGAGGGAAGGGAGCCCGGGGCCGTGTGACACTGCTGCCTGGCTCTGACCACATCCTGGGGGCTGACATCCACTGGGCCGGGCTGATGCATGTGGGTGTCTGCAGCACTTCGTACCCACCCCGTGACACTTCTTCCTGTCTCCTCTCTTGTCTTTTCCTCCTTTAGATAAAGTAGCTGGCAGCCTGTTTGCAGCCTGAGTGGCCCCCAGGATGCTCCAAGACCACTGCAGGACCCAGCACTGCCTCAATGCCATCCCCATGGCCGCTGCCTGCTGAGTGATGCCCCCGGTGCCCCTTGCCTAGCTGAGACCCCCTGCAAGGATGCTGCAGAGATCCCCCCCACAGCCCCGAGGCTCCCTGCAGTGAGACGAGGTGCTCCTGACCCCGCCGTGCCCCACTGCTCAACATCGAGCTCCCAGCTGCCATGGAGGAGAACACGGTCAGCGTGCAGCAGCTGCAGCCCAACGTCATCTCGGTGAGGCTGTTCAAGCGCAAGGTGGGGGGCCTGGGCTTCCTGGTGAAGGAGCGCGTCAGCAAGCCGCCCGTCATCATCTCTGACCTCATCCGGGGAGGGGCCGCCGAGCAGAGCGGCCTCGTCCAGGCTGGGGACATCATTTTAGCTGTCAACGGCCGACCCTTGGTGGACACCAGCTACGAGAGCGCGCTGGAGATCCTGAGGAGCATCGCCTCTGAGACCTACGTGGTGCTCATCCTGCGTGGCCCCGAGGGCTTCACCACTCACCTGGAGACCACCTTCACGGGTGACGGGACGCCCAAAACCATCCGTGTCACCCGGCCCCTCTGCCCTGCTCCGAGAGCCGTTGACTTGGCCAACCCCAGCCTCCGCGGCCAAGAGCTGCCCACTGCCATGGGCTCGCTGTGGGCCAGGGAGACGGGGCGGGGTGTGGAGCCCGTGGTCCACGTGAATGGGCTGGTTGCCGGCCCCAAAGGGCAGGATGGTGACAAGGGGAAGGACAGTGCCTGCAGTCACCTCTGCCTCAATGGCAGAGTGGAAGACAACGAGCTGCTCAAGGAGATCGAGCCCGTCCTGGACCTCCTGAAGAGCAGCAGTAAGGACGGTGGTGGAGATGCACCCTGCAAGGTAGAGACACGGGATATAGAAGTCCAGGTGGACTGGTAGGTCCCTACGTACATTTTTTACCTGGGGTGAAATGTGCTGATTTTTGGCTGTGGAGGTGTCGGTGGACGGCTCTCCAGAAATTGCTGTACAATGTGGTGGGATGGGGATGGGATGCAGGAAAACGGGAAACAGTTGTGAGGGAAGGTGAAAAGGATGGAAAATTTGGAGCAGGTGGCAGAAGAAAGGGACATGTAAGAGCCAGGGAAGCTTAGGGAGAAAATAACACACTGCGCTGATCCGATGGGCAGTGGAAGGACCACGGGCTGGGCCGGGGGTTGTTTCTTGTGCCATGTTCTTGATCTCAGGGGTTGCAAGTTCAAAGAAAGCCCCATGCCTCAATTTCCCCGTCTGCCCAACGAGATTCATGTACAGACTGCCCTCGCTGCTCTACCTCAGAGCCCTCAGATTGAAATTTGCCATTGATCAGCTGCAGGGAGAGGGGAGCTCAAAGTGACAGGACAAGGGAAACGGGTTCCAGACCTCGTGTGGTTGGTTAGCGGGGCTCTGCGTTCCAAACCTCGTGTGTTTCTAGATTCTGTCCATCACTTCAGTGCATGTGTGTGTGACAAGGATGGGGATGTATGAACACTGCCCAGAGGGACATACGGACACATGCCCCACAAGAATGTTTTTGGTACCCATTCTCCCGTGCCAGCTCTCTCCCCTCCCAGCCACTTGTTAACAGCAGCACTTTGCCTTTTCCTGCTGCCTCCCCAAGTCCCCAGCACGGCGGAGCAGTGCCAGGGGCTGCACGGGCTGGGGCTGCCCTTGTTGATCGGGATGTAGCTGGCAGGAGGCTCAGGCAGGAGGGCTGCTGGGATTTGTCCCTTCAGGTTTGTTTGGAGAGAGGAAATACTGTTTTTTAAAAAAAGTGCTCAATTTTTTTTTTATTGGGAGAAGGGGGAATCCTGGTTTAAGCCAAGAACTGTGCTTGGCCACGGGTGTAATGAAAAGTGCAGGGAGCTTGAAAATCCCTCCTGTTCCCCACCTTACTCGGATGGCTGCGATGGAGCAGGGGAGCTCCGGGGCACGGTCCTCAGCGCCAGTACAAGAGCATCCTCCTGTGTCCTGGTGCCCAGCCCGGCAGCCCTGGGCTCTCCAAGGAAACTCTGCGCTGGGTGGAGGGGGGGGATGAAAAATGTTTGTTTTTCTCTTTGAGGAATCTCTTCTGCTCTCAAAGAGATGAAACTGAAACATTCTGAATTCACTGAAATTGAAGAAACTCAAACCAGCAGAAATATGAACAAAGTGGGTACTTTGCCAAAGCTCAACTCACTTTACTTTCCAATATTCTTTAAAAATCTCTATGTAAGTGGCTTGGGATAGAAAACCCACTTTTCAATTGAAATTATTCTTCAGTCTCCTGCCTGGTGGAAGGTTGCGGGATGGGGAGGAGGGCTGCCTGCTTGCACCGCCGCGGTGTGCTGCAGGGCTCATCCCCTGCACTCGGGCTGAGCTGGGCGTCGGGAAGGTCTCCTACAGGGAGAGCGTTCTCGGCCCGGAGATGTGCAGAAAGGTCAGGGAGCAATGGGGAGTGTTGGTCAATGCAAGGGGAGCGCTGGTCAGTGCCAAAGAAGTGCCCAGAAATAAGCAAGGCTTGATGGATGGGTGCAGGGGTGGTGCCGTGGGCGATGCTGCATTAATCAAACCAGGAGCAGGGCTCTGCCTGGCGGTCTGGAGGGTGCAAGACCTTGCCCAAGGTTGAGCTGCAGCCCTGCAGCCCAGATCTCTCGGCCATGGAACCAGGGCCCAGCCCCGCTCTGCCTCCATCCTCGCTCCGTGCTGACCTTCCCCGCCAGCCAGGTTTGTCACAGCCGGTCGGGCTCACAGAGCTGTGACAGCTTTCCCAGGGCACGGAGGAGCAGCACTGAGGTTATTCGGGAGCAGCCGAATGGCTCCTGTTCGAGGTGGGCTCTGCCAAAAGCGATTCAGATTACACCTGATGCTGCAGCTTCTTGCAAGAAAAGCTGCAAGTTTGCATAGCAAAAAAAATCGTTCCATCCCCATCCCCTGCACCTGGGGTCTGTGCCCCCACAGTGACCTGGCTTTTGGTCCCCGCTGGTTTTGAGGTGCCCCACGGACACGGTGTGTGCCCGTGGGATGGAGATCTACTCCGTGGTTCGACCCGTCTGCCACGGGGTTGGTCATGAAACGGCGTGGAAGTGGGGAGCAAGGTATGATGAGAGCTGGCAGTTCTGCCATGAGGCTCACCGTGGGCTAGAAAATAAAAATAGAGTTTGATTCACTCCCTGCCAGCTAGCCTAGGTCTGTTTTTCCCTCTGAGCTCTAGGGAGGTTGTCATGTCCCATCTTCCCCCCTCTTCCCCCACCGAGTTGCCAGGATTTATTTTTCTTCTCAGGTCCGCTCCCCAACACGATGGAAACACGGCAGTCTGGGGCCAGGCAGCAGCAGCCCAGGGAGGTAGAAGTGTGCCGAGAGCAGGAATTCTGTTTATGAAGGGTTTCAAGGTTTCAGGCTCCATCCTGCATTGGAACAAACCCCGTAATTTTGCAACTCTCGGAGAGAAAATTCTCTTCCTCCCACCTCCCTCGCCGCTGCCAAACTCCCTTTGTGTTGCTCAAAACATTTCATTTGCATTTCTGATGTCTTCATTATTCTGCACTTGGACACAAAACTTTAAAACCTCTGCAATGAAAAGGTTCCCTGGAACCGTCGTGTTATTTTGCTCTGCAACACGTTGAAGCTCGGCAGCAGCCCTTCCCTTTCTCCCCCTCTCCCTCTGAATTCCCCTCCTCACCACGCTGTGTCCGGCCCTTCCAGAGGGGCTTCTGCTGCTTTGCACGTAGGGTGCTGAGCTGGGCTCCTTTGGGTGCCTTTGAGCACGGCTGGGATGGACAAGGATGCGCCCGGCACTGGCTGCGTCCTGAGTGGGACTGGGGTCATCTGGGCTGCCAGGATCTCTTCACAGGTCCCCATCTGCCAGCGCCCATTCAACCCCGTTTAGCAACCTCATGTTTCGTAGCACAGCCTCTCCCTGAAGCGCTGCCCTGCTGTCCATCCCAGCCGTGCCTTGGCGTCGCAACGCTGGGAACTGGTCTTGTCATGGGTGAGGCTGTGGTCCTTCCCCTTGAGCGCGGTGAGCATCCCGTGCAGGTCCCAAACTCAGGGCTCAGCCACAGGGATGATGGATGGAGCCGTGTCACAGAGTCACGGAATTGTAGGGCTTGGAAGGGACCTCTAGAGATCATTGAGTCCAAATCTAGGCTCTGTATCTGTAGAGGTCATTGTGTCCCAGTGTCCCAGCCCCAGTGGCATCACGGCATAGATGTGCGGCCGCGGCTCTTCCCATCGCCGCACCCAGACTGGCTCCCAGGGATGGCAGCAGCCTGGTTGTACCTCTCATCTCTGCCTGGGAAATCAGAGAGCCTGCTGCCAAGCAAATTCAAAGGAGCCGAGTGACAAACTTCTTTTTTTTTTTTTTTTTTTGCTCATATATTTATTTTTTGTTTTCCCCCTTCCTTTTCGGAAAAGCTTTGGAGACGTTTCTCAAATGGCTGCTCTCAGCAACTTCCTTTCTGCTTCATCACTCCGAGCACTGCAACATCATCAAATTAGTCAAAAGAAAACAGTGGTGCCTCTCATTTTCCCAAACAGCCAGATGCTCTTTCCGAGGTGAGACAGCAATCTGTGCGGGTGGGGGAGGACAGGATTCCTCTGCCTTTTTTTAAGTAGCAAATTCTGCTTTCGGAACAACAATAAAAAATGAGGTCCCTTCCCCAAAACGGGCTCCAGAGCCGAGCGTGTGAGTCAGGTTTGAGCCGCGAGGAGCTGAGCCGTGAGGGTTTGGGCAGCAGAAGGGGCAGCCCCGCAGGCTCGGCCCCGCTCCCTGCGTTGGGAGCAGTGCCCGGAGGCCGGCGTTGGCTGCCCGGCCGGGAGCATCCTGCGTGGGTGATGCAGGGGACTGCGCCAAGGGAGGAAAACAACGGGCCCACAGGACCCCGCTGCTGCAGGGCAGCTTCAGGAAGCAGGCACAAAATATTTGGAAAATGAAGCAATTGATTTTTGTTTTATTCCCCACCCCCAGCTGGGCTGGGACTGGGGCACGGCTCTGAATGGGCTTTTCTCTCCTCCGCTCCTTCTCTGAAAGAGCCACAGACTTCTGGGCACCCCAGCAGGCTCTGCTCTTGCTCAGCCGGAGCAGAGCTGTGTGCTGGGGGGGATCAGCCCCCCTAGGCAGCAGCAGCAGGTGGGCAGGGCTGCACCCCTCTGCTTCAGCTGCTGGCTTTGCTGCAGCTTCTGCAACAGGTCCCAGGGCAGCACCTTGCTGCGTGTGAAAGGCAAAACAGCAGCATGCGACCCGGTGCTGTCCCAGGTGCAACTGCAGCAGGGCAGGGAGCAGCCAAGCCTGTTCCTCGGGATGGTGCCTCTGTTTGCTCCGGTGAACCCACCCTCCCCCAATGCATGAAGCAGCCAATGATGGCGATGCCTTAACTCGAGCACCTGGCCTCTCTCCTTGCTGTTGGCACAGGTACCGGTGCTCACAGCTTTGCTGCTGTGCAGGCAGTGCGGCCACGTGTGTGGCTGCTGCCCACGGGTGGGCTCCTCCACTCAACCCCAGGCTCCGAGGGATTCCTGCCATCACCGTAGAGATTTGGTGCCCATGCCTTGGCTTTGGGGCCGGCTGTGGGGCAGGACGTTGAGGCTCATCAGCTACAAAGGGTGGTTTGTCCATGCTCATCGTTTCTTATACTCTGTGTTCACCAGCCTCCACAACCTTCAGTACTTTGGGGCTCAGGGCAAGAGGGCAGGAATGTGCCATTGTGGAAATGGGTGCTCTCCAGGAGGCTGGGTTTATTTGGGGGGGAAGAGCCAGATTGGATGAGTTTTCATGATGCTGTTCTGCTGCTGGGAATCCCCCAGATAGAGGGGACGTGTCCAGAGGTTCCGAGAGGCTGGCAGAGGGCAGGGTGTGGGGGTCGTGGGCGTCCTCAGCAGCATCAGCAGTGCCAATAACCAAGGCTGGCACACAGGGAAAGCAATGACACTGGTCATGATGTGAAGCCTAGAGCACCTTTCTTCCCTGAAAGAGAAGAAAAAAGGTGGTGGGGGGTACAAATTTGGGTACAAAGTGCTCTGTGACACTTGTACCCTTCTCTTGCACGACGCTGGCCACATTCACCCGAAGGCAGCCAATATCTGGAAGGTGTCCAGGAGCCCGGTGTAATATCTTGGCAGCTGAATATTGCTCTGTAAATGCAGAAAAACTGCTGAAAAGTTAGAGCACAGGGAGACAGCTTTTAAACGAAGTATTTTTCTGAAGCTTCACCTAAGCTGAGGGCGAGGGAGGTCACGAGGCTGGATCTGTCTGTAGGTATGTGTCTCCTCGGGATGGTGTCAAGGGCAGTGTGCGGGTGTGAATCACGTCCTGAGCATGAGCACCCGCCTTGCTTGGTGCCCAGAGCCCGCTGCTGTTGATGGGAAGGCTCCTCACTGGAGCATCTGGAAGCCTTCTAGGGACTGACAGCGGGAGCAGCACCATTGCCAGTGCTCATGGCTCGATGGGCTGTAGAGGAAGGGCAAAGCAGCACTGTGCCGTGCTGGACCCCTCCATGGCCCCATGCAGCACAACCCGTGGGGCTGGGGAGCTCCTGGCACCACCGAGGCTGTTGGAGCCTTCAGCATGGATGCTGCCTGCATGCTCTGCATCTCACCAAATCCCATTTGTTTTCCTCCTTCGTGCGGGTTCGTACAGCAGTGGTTTTCCATCCCCTGGCTGGATGGCATTTAGCAGCCTCACAAACATCCCGCAGGCGTTCCCCAGGCAGCGAGCCCTCCATCCGCCTGGCTGTGCCGCGGGGCGGCCGGCAGCGGGGACGCCCTGGTCCCCCGCCAGGATGTAGCCATGTCGGCGAGGCAGCTCTGTTTGCTCGGGCAGGTTCACCCGGGTAGATCCGCTCACACACGCCAGCATTTGCAGCATCCGTAAAGGTCAGGGAGAGGAGAGAGCGCTGCCTCTCCCTCCTGGGACCGCCGAGTTTTCCTTGGGTTTTTTCCTTTCCTCCACTCATCAGCACCAACAGCTCTCTGCAAACATATCTGTTTTTGCTGCAAGGCTTTGCAGCTAGAAATATGCCCGGCCCTCCTTCCCCCAGCTCCCTGCTTGCTTTCGCAGGGGTCTGGGTGGCTCCGGCTTGTTTTCGGTGGCAGAGGCTCCAGCAAGTAGCTCCAATGAGGTGAGCAAGGGGGCCATGCGGGCTTGCTTTGGGGCACCAGGCAGGGCACGGGTTTCCTGTAGTTGTGCTTCAGTTGCCCTCACAGCAGTGATTCATCCCCTTGGCCCAGGCTGAGCATTCCTTCCCCTCCCTCCATACAACTCACGAGTTTCTCCTCCGTGTGTGAAGCTGCTCCACCAGAACAAGGAGCGATCGCAACCTGACCCTGCTGCCTGTCCCAGCCCACTCACCCCGCTGGTTTTAACCCTCCAGTTTCAGGGAAGGGGAGAACAAGCTTCAGAAAGCCTTACCAGCTCCAATGGAGAACGACTGCGGCCTTGGCGACCTGTGGGGGAAGAGCAATGCGCCCGTGGTCCTCAACAACCCCTACTCTGAAGCAGAGCAGGTAAGAACCCACCTCTTGCGCTGCTTTGGGTGGGGATGGGTCATGGAGGAGGGACCCTCCTGGTGGGCTCTCAGCCCACGGACAGCTTTCAAGGGCTGCCCAGGTTCTCCTGTGGACCTGTGGTCAAAGAGCTGGAGCTGGTGGGGCACAGAGCCCATGTGGTCCAGCAGCACAATTCCTGCAGCTCAGGGGAAGGATGCTCTTCATCCAAGGAGCCAATGTGTGATGGGAACACGTCTCCAAAACCTCCCTTGGGGCCATTATCCTTTTCGGTGGCAAAAAGCCGAGCCGCGTCGTTAAGGTCGCTGTGATTTATGTGACGGCAATCCAACACAGCACTTCAGATAACGTGTTGTACTGCACCTCTTCGTCTCCTGACACTCCGCAGACATAAATTCTCAGGCTCCCTTGCCAAAGGTGGATTAAGCCTCATTTGTAGCAAAGGCAGTGACGGGGGAGAGCTGCCCCAGGGACAACATGGTGTGCGTGAGTGCGGCCAAGCGTGCGTCCCATTGGGATTAACCAGCCGTGGGTCAGGACTAGGGGACAGAGCCAGGGACCGCGTGTTCCTGCCCACCCTCTTCCCACCAGGATGACATTGTGCTTTCTGAGGGAGAGGAGTGATTTCATGGTCATGTGAAGATTCCCGAGAAAATCGGTGTTTCCTCAGCTCAGGAATGCCCTCAGCAGATCCCCCTGGCTGACGCCTCTTCCCAGCTCCAAAGAGCTGCCACGCAGTGCAGTGCTCATGGAACTGCACCACAGAACCACAGAATGCCTCGAGATGGAAGGGGCCCACGAGGACCATTGAGTCCAACTCATGGCTGCACGTAGGACCACCCAAACCCAACGTCTGCGAGCGGTGTCCTGACACCCCATGAGCTCCGGCAGCGTGGGCTGTGCCATGCCCACCGCCTCTGGGGCAGAGCCTTTCCCAGCCCCCAGCCCACACCCGCTGCACCACAGGCAGCCCCACACCCGCTGTCCCATGGCCAGACGTCACCATGTCCCCTCGTGGTGCAGCTCTCGGGGCTCACGGGTCACCGCTCTGCTCCCTTGCTGGAAAGCCCCCAACTCTCTGCCTCCTTCGCTAAGCTCCGTGCCTGGATGTGTCTGTGACTATAAGCACTTTATAACCTCCTGTGTTCAGAGCTTAATTCCCCGCCATGTTCGGGCTGCCCAAATCCCCAGACTTAAGCTGCTGTTAAACTCTTTATGTTCTTTCCCACTCTCCTTTGATCCCTCTCGTCCCTGTGTGGCTGTCCCAGAGGCTGGGCTGGGTCCCGGCTGCCTGTGGCCGCACTCAGGGGTGGTGGGGACGATGCTGCACCTCTCACCGTGAGTGCTGTGAGCGAGCCAAACCCTGCTAGTTCTAGACCTTGTTCCTTAAAGCAGGGCTTGGTGGAGCCCCTCGGCCAGGCGGGCAATGCTTGTAGGGACCAGCTGGGCATTGGTCCCCACTCCAGGTTCGGTTTTTGGGTTTTTTTGCAGAATCACAGAGTGTGCTGTGCTGGTTTCCCAGGAGTTGTAAGCCCCAGGAAGGTGCTGTGTCTCCAGCAGCCCGGAGCTGCATCTTGCTGTGCAGATTGATTTGTTGGGAGCTCCGGGGCAGCACAGGGAATGCGTGTACGGGTGCATCAGTTCTGTGCCTGTGGGCATGATTTACAGCTCCATAAAAACCAAAAACACACTTTCAGCCAGTGGGGTTGATGCAGCCTGGAAGGAAATGCCAGCACAGTGCTACACCCATGACCCAGGGAAACATTCCCTAGCTGACTCCTGTGCTCCATGCACTTCTTTAGGGAGCTGTGTGCCCCCATGCCAGGAGCCCAGCACAGGACGAGGGCTGAGGGCCCTGGAGCCCCGCAGCCGGGAGCTGCTCCTGGCCCCCAGCAGCCCCTGGGCACATTTCTCCCCCACCCATGGGAGCTGCACTGGCTGTGCATTGCACTAAGTGCCATGCGTGCACCATGCACGTGTGCTCACTGCTGTGTGTGCTGCTCTGCTCGTCCCAATCCTGAGCCACTGACACCACAGCTGCCTGGTGAAAACAGGAGAGCATCTCAGACAGAAGCGGGGGTAATAGCTGGCTTCGGTGATGCTGTGCAGGGAGGGCACATGCAGAGCTCTCTCCCAGCTCTTTCTGGGTGGTGCTGGCCCTGCAGTGCTCTGTGCTGTGCTTGGAGGATTCATGCCTCCATTGCGTGGCATCCCGGGATCTCAGTGTGCCATGGCTCTCTTCTAGCAAGGGTGCAGCCTTCACTGTGCCTGCAGGGAAAAGGCAGCAACAAAAGAGAGAGCTTTAAGGCAGAATGGAATATCTGTTAGGCAGCAACACCCACCAGCCTGGGCTGTGTGCTTGCTTGCCCCAAGGATGGGGTCAGCCCTGCCCCTGGGCCCATGATGCTGCTGGATGCAGCGCTGCCTGCTCCAGCTGCACTGCTGGCTGCTGGCTGCCTGCAAGAGGAGGAACTGGAGGACCAAAGGGCTCCTGCCGAGGGGTCAGGGTCAGCCCATGCATCATGCTCACAGGGCATAGGGGTGCGTCCCCTGGGCAAGGAGGATGGAAAGCTTTTCTCTGTTGGTTCAGCCTCAGCACCGCTCCTGAGAAGCAGCAGCTGAGCGGATGGCTGCTGGGGAAGGGCAGCACAATCACCTGCCTGGCAGTGAGAGTGAGCTGGATCTGCAGCGCTCACAAAGAGAGGTGCTAATAACATGGGATCAAAATACTTCATCTCCTGTTGTCATCCTGGCCCCCGTTGCTCTCCCCCAGGTCTGCTCATCACAGAGCAGCTTGTTCTGCAACAAGAGGCTCCTCGCTGTGTGCTGGCTGTTCCTCCCAGTCCTTCGGGGAGCGGGGCTGGCGGGCTGGATGCACGGCTGCTGCTCCATGGCTGGAGCCTGGAACTGTGCGTTCCAGCAGGAGCACCAAAAAGCAGCATGAGGATCTGAAGGCAGCACCATCTCTGCATTTAAAGCAATTGCAGAAGGATTAGAGAGGGACCCAGGCTGCGAGTTTCACAGAGGAGGGGTGCAGCAGGGCTCAGCCCAAGCGCAGAGATGCAAGGCTCTGAGGGGCACAAAATCCAAGCAGGCGTTGGCAGGATGCCCCACTGGGGGCTCAGGTTTGCCCCTGCAACCTCCAGCAGCAGTAATTGAAGCACTCTAATGTAAGATGTAATTCCCAAAAGAAGTGGCTCTGTTTTCCAGGACTGCTGCCCTTGGCACCCAAGCAGACACAGACTGCTCGAAGTGCTCAGGTGTTTGGGGGAGCAGGGGTTACAGCAGGCACTGGGTGTGATACCTAAAACGCACGAGCACAAGCCTTGCAAGCAGAAGGTGCAGCCAGATCTGACTGCAAAGCCCCTTTCCAACGCCGGCAGAGTTCGAGCCGTGCTGGGTGGGCTGCTGGCTGGGCTGGGGACTCAGGCTGAGGCTGAAGTGATCCAACCATGCATAATTCAGCAGCCCTCCCACTTGCATAATGTATCCGTCCTTATTCCTACGTTCTCTCAGTGTTGGTATCAAAGCAGATATGTCTTCGGCTTGCTCAGAGCCTGTTAGCTCTGTCTCAGAGGGCTCGTATCAGTGAGGCTGAGCTTGGCACGTGTAAAACCCAGGCAGGTGATGCTCCTTAAAAAGATGCATCTCATACACTTCAGAAAGGTACATCCTCCGCTGGGGAACGTGAACACAGCGTGCACCTAAGTCAATTCTGTCTGTTTTTAACTCCTCTCCTGCAGGTCTGGCTGGCTGGTAAGCAGAGATGACTTCTCAGTTGCGTTGAGCGTTGATTGCTCCATTGCAGGTTCCCAAATGATGCCCAATATTTGCACCATGCACCTTTTCTCTCTGTATTATCCCCAAGACTTAAGCACAGGCACCCACTAGTGACAGACACTGCTTGTTGTTGTGGCCTTTTCCTGTGTCCCATTGGTGAATATTAATCTTGTGCTTGGTCTTCCCCCTTTCCCAGCCAGCGCCATCGGGGCGGCAGTCCCCGACGAAGAGCACGGCCAATGGCAGCCCCTCCAAATGCCCGCGGTTTCTCAAAATCAAGAACTGGGAGACGGGCTCCGTGCTCCACGACACTCTGCATCTCAAGACAGCAATGGTGAGTTGGGCTGATAGGGCTGCCCCAAAGCTGTCTGAGCATTACTGAGTGGATCATGGCGTTTCCAAGATGATTTTACCTGGAACTATAGAGCTGGATGAGTTTAGGCCAGTCTACTTGTCTCCTGCGGTGCCTGAACTGTAGGACAGATAGAGCTGGCACCCACAGATGATCACTGCCTTTCCCCAGCCCTGCCCACATAACCACGTGTGCATGCAACCCTGTGTGTCTCCTTCTGTCCCATCAGACCACCGCGTGCACCGAGCAGATCTGCATGGGCTCCGTGATGACTCCCAGCCAGCACGTCCGCAAGTCGGAAGACACCAGGACAAAAGAGGAAGTGCTCCTCCTGGCTAAGGACTTCATTGACCAGTACTACTCCTCTATCAAGAGGTAAGCCATGGCCAGAGAAGGGGCTGCTGCGCTGATCTTTCACACTTGCAAGACAAAGCAGGGTGAGATGGTGCTGCAGCTGCTTCTTCACGGAGATGCAATCACAACATTTGCTGTGTGCTGCCATGCAAAGCACTGACCTCTCCCATTTGCACTCGGTCTGAAGGCACACACGTGTGTGCGTACTTGCACAGAAATAAATATCTCGAGCCCAAGAAGGAAGCAGTAGTATTCCCTGCCTTCCAGCCAGGCTGTGAATGCCATCTCTGCTCCCCACCCACGCAGGTCTGGCTCCAAGGCCCACATGGAGAGGCTGGAGGAGGTGACCAAGGAGATCGAGGCCACCAACACCTACCAGCTGCGGGACACGGAGCTGATCTATGGGGCCAAGCATGCCTGGAGGAACGCGGCCCGCTGCGTGGGCAGGATTCAGTGGTCCAAGCTGCAGGTGAGCACCAAGCCTGCAGGCTGCCTGCAGAGGATGCTCGGGGGCTTTGGAGAGACGACTGGAAGCTGGCACTGTAAAGAACATTTTCCACAGCCAGATGCTGCTCCAGTTTCTCACGTGCTGCATGCAGAACTGCAGCTCTGCCCAGAGAGAGGCAGCAGGGCACGCTCGCCTATGGTGCAGGGATGCTGTGGCAGGAGATGATCTGGCTCCATGCCCTTCAGACTGGCTGGAAGCACACCAGTAGGATCTCATTAGTGATCTCCAGTGGAACCTGGTAGCAGGGAGCTGACAGGTCCCTTTGAAACCCAAAGCACAGCTCAGACATTGCAGAGAAATTCTTAGCAACAGCTCAGCCTTCAGCCTCCCCTTCCTCTGGTTCCTCTGGCACATCTGAACCTTGGGGGAGCCATTTCTGCAAGGCGTTGGCTCCAGGCCTCCTGCTGAGCCCCTGTCCTGGTTTCCTCACCCTCTCAGTGCCCCTCTGACCTCTCAATTCCAGCCTCAAGCCTCTATCTACAGGAAAGAACAGAAACCAAAGCTGCAGGGGAATGAGCCAGGTTGAGAGCACTGAATGGGGGCATCTTCTGCCTGAGCAGGAGGTGAATCCCCTCTGCAAAGCAGGAGCATCTGGTCAGATGCCCACCTGTTGCAGAGGCAGGGAACACCTAACTATGGAGCTCTAGGTGCCTGACAAACCAGAGAGGCCTCCAGGGCCTCCCCTGTGCTGTGCTCCTCCTGCCTGGCTCTGCCCTAGCAGCTGGGGCACGCGTCCTGCAGCATCACCGCTATCGCTCCGGCTCTTCCAGGTGTTCGATGCCCGGGACTGCACCACAGCCCATGGGATGTTCAATTACATCTGCAACCACATCAAATACGCCACCAACAAAGGGAACCTGAGGTGAGCCACCAGGGTTTCTGCTGGAGGCCTCTGGATGCGTGCCAGCTGCTGCACAGCTGGACGGCCGCTGCCAGCACCTGTCCTGGGGAGCACGGGAGGGACATGATGCTGGGGGACCGATGATGCTCCCACCCTGTGCCCTTGCACTTCTCTTGGTGCTCACCAGCACTGTTCCTTCCTTGCAGATCCGCCATCACCATCTTCCCGCAGCGGACGGACAGCAAGCACGACTTCCGCATCTGGAATGCGCAGCTCATTCGCTACGCTGGCTACAAGCAGCCCGACGGCACCGTGCTGGGGGACCCCGCCAACGTGGAGCTGACAGAGGTACCGCTGCCAGCAGCCTCGCCAGGCACCACGGGAGGGTGCTGGGTCTGCAGGGCTCATCCCAGCCCACACAGCGCTGAGTTGGTCTCATCCATATGAGGAATTAAGGCCATTCCTGTGCATGGGTTGGCTGTGGTGACAAGCCCATGTCGCAGCTTGCTTGGCTGGGGATCAATACTCAACACTAAGAGCAGAAATGCTCAGCACCACGTGTCCCTGCTCACAGCACCCAGAGGGCAGGTGACCTGCTGGGACTTCTCACCCCACTCTGTTTTGGCTGTAGATCTGCATTCAGCAAGGGTGGAAGGCACCATATGGCCGTTTTGATATCCTGCCTCTGCTCCTCCAAGCCAACGGCAACGACCCAGAGCTCTTTGAAATCCCCCCAGAGCTCGTGCTGGAAGTGCCCATCCGGCACCCCAAGTAAGTCAGCAGGGACCTGCAGGGCTCAGCTTCTCTGCTTTCACCTCGAACCATCCCGCGTGCTTGGCATGCATCCCTGCATCCCCTCATCGTGGCTTGCGTCCTTCGCTACTCCCCCTTCCAGATCTCCCTTTCCCTCTGATGGAAGTGACCTGGAGACGGAAAGCAACTTGTGTTCTTGTCTCAGGGCTGGTTTCCCTTCGCTTGTAGTCCCCCATGATGTACTCCACTCCGTAACATCCCCACGTCTCCCCCTCCTCATAATGGAGATACGGCCTCCAGGAGACATTCTGCTCACACATCCTTCAGCCTGGAGGCTGCCAGCAGAGTTCCCTCCTCCATTCCCCTGCCGATTGCCTGACCCCATTGCACTCTGGCAGGTTCGAGTGGTTCAAGGACCTGGGCCTGAAGTGGTACGGTTTGCCAGCGGTGTCCAACATGCTCCTGGAGATTGGTGGCCTGGAGTTCTCCGCCTGCCCCTTCAGCGGCTGGTACATGGGCACGGAGATCGGGGTGCGGGACTACTGCGACAGCTCCCGCTACAACATCCTGGAGGTAATGCCCTCCTCGTGCTGCTGCGAGGTCACTGGGAGCAGGACAGATGTGGGGACAGCAGTGCTGTGGGTGGGGAGTGCAGGACACCCAGGTGAGAGTGGTTGTGTTCTCATGGAGCCACATGGCCAAGGACGTGGGGGCTGGCAGGGGCTTTTTGGGGCCAGGTGGTGCTATTTGATGCATATTTGATGATGCTTATTTAGCACAGTAGTACGTGGGGGAAGGACTCCAGGGAGAGGAGACAGGCTAAGAGCAGAGCTTGGAAGATCAGGGGTCTGGCATAGGGTCTGCTCCTCTCAGAGCTTGGATCACGTGGGGACACGGCTCAGTGGGCACTATTGGTGGGAGGTGGGCGGTTTGATGATCCTAGAGGCCTTTTCCAACCACCACCTCCTGCTGTCCTGGCACCACAACCTCCTCCCCTCCCATAAGGGTGGTGGCTCTCAGTGGCCCTTTCCAGCAGCCGTTAGCCCAGGGCAGGAGGCACGGCGAGGAGGCCAGGCTGGCTGTGCTCCAGCCATAGAGAGGCATGGCCGCATCTCTGAGGAAGGCAAAATGTCATCTCCTCGTGCCTTGTGTCAGCCTGGGTCCCTTCGCTGGGACCCTCAGTCCTCAGTCCTTGCCCACCCAATGTGCTCACCTCCTGCCACACTTTGTTACAGCAAGTGGCCAAGAAGATGAACCTGGACATGAGGAAGACCTCCTCGCTGTGGAAGGACCAGGCCCTGGTGGAGATCAACATCGCCGTGCTGTACAGCTTCCAGGTGCAGCTTTTGGGTCAGACTGGAGGGACAGGGCTGGGTGGGACACGTGCAGAGCCTCCTGCACAAGGACAGCGGCAGCTGCAGACACTCAGCTGAAACTGCTCTGTGCCCTCTGAATTTTGAGCCGTTCCAGGAGCCTGCAGTGAAATTTAATAATCTCTCTGCCCTGGATGTTGGAAAGAGAGCACTGCCAGCACTGGTCTGGAGGGCCCCTTCTGTCCCACCTGTGCGACAAAATCGGGAACAGGCTCCCCCCACACTTGCACTTAGAGGTTGAGTAGCAAAACTGGTCCTTGGCCACCCCACTGCAGAGGGTGGAGCCCTGCCCAGGGCTGGGTCAGAGCTGCGCCTCCAGTTCTGCAAGCCCCAAAGGCTCCACGGGGGCTTCACGGGGTAATGCTCCTCCAGACCATTGGTCCCATCTTGGTCCCTGCTCAGACTATGCCAAATACAGGAGAAGCCCATCCCCTAGCTCAGGGATGAGGGCAGCTTCTCAGCCCTGGAAGCAGTGCCCGTGCTCCTCAGGAAGACCATGGTTAGCAGCTGCCCTGTGTCACCCCAAAGGCATCATCCCACAGGACCTTAGAAGTGGGCCCTTCCTGGTTTAATCTTAGAAGGAAATGTTCACCTTGGAAGCCACAGCGAGCATCCTTCAGCTTTGGACTTCTGCTCAGTGGCCATTGGTAGCATCTACACCCGTCACATGGAGCTCTGGATGCACATCCCAAGCTCTGCTCCCTGCCCTGAGTCCTCCCCCTGAGGTTGGCTCAGTTTGGCTCTCAGCCTTTGGGGAGCGTTAACCTGAGATTGTTGGCTCTGCTCTCCTCTCCCCTACCCCAGAGCGACAAAGTGACCATCGTGGACCACCACTCGGCCACCGAGTCCTTCATCAAGCACATGGAGAATGAGTACCGGTGCCGTGGCGGCTGTCCTGCCGACTGGGTGTGGATCGTGCCACCCATGTCCGGCAGCATCACCCCTGTTTTTCACCAGGAGATGCTCAACTACCGCCTCACCCCCTCCTTTGAGTACCAGGTACCGTCTGTGTGCCCAAAGGAACAACCGGGAGCAGGGTGGGAGCTGGAAACGGGCGATGCAGGAAGGAGAGGGATCTACCCGTCCCCTCACCAAGATGCCCCTAGAGGCAGCAAAGCCCATGAATGAGTCCAGTTGATCTCCTCTAGCATGGCGTGACATCCCCCTGGATCCTGCAGCTTTCCCAGGGAATGGCTTTTTCCCCCTCCGTGGGAACAGGGGACACCTGAGGCCCCAGCCCTTGGATCGAGCAGAGCGAGGCAGAGCTCTTCCTTTGGGAAGGGGCTGATGTTGCTCCTTGCTTGGTAGGTAGGGGGATGCCCTGGATGTTCCCACATCCCTCCTCCCTCCAGATCACGGATGTGCATGGCTGTGGCCGGGGACGTGGCCCTCGGGGCCTTGCAGCGTGAGCCGTGGGCTGCGGCGCTGCTGGAGCACTTCAGTCCATGGGAAAAAGGGCCCTGAGCAAACACACCCTCATTAGCCAACCATCCCTGCTCCGCTGGTTTTCACACAATGTGACCTTTAGTAAAGAGCCCTTAAGGAACAATCACTGAACAGGAGCAGTCTGTTCGTTTCTGTAAGCAATCCACCAGGAACCCCGACGGTTCCTGGCCCTGATTACAGACAGCCGCCTGCGAGGGCACTGAATTAGCTGCTGTGCTCTCCTTCAGCTGCCTCCCCTTCCCAGAGGGCCTCTTAGAAAAAGAAACCTGTGGGCTGGGCAGGGAAGGACGGTTCGCTTCGCCTCTCCCCTCGTTCTGCTGCCTTCTGCTTGTGGCCTGCTTCTGCTCGTCCCGGGGGTGGGAGGGCATTCGGCCAGATGCTCTCAAAAGCCACCAAGGGTTTATTAAAACGCAGTTTTCTGTGCATATGCCATTGCTCAAATGCCCTGGGGTCTCCGGGGTCCCATACAAGCGCTGAAGGGCAGTGCTCCTGTTCCCAGCCAGAGGAACTCCACGCTCAGTGCATGGAGACGGCGTTCCTCCAAGCTCTGAGTGCTGCCCATCAGCTGCTGCTCTTCTCCCTCCCAGCCTGACCCCTGGAACACCCATGTCTGGAAGGGAGTCAATGGGACACCCACCAAGAAGAGGGCCATTGGCTTTAAGAAGTTGGCAAAGTAAGTATGGGGGGCTGGGGCTAGTCCTGGCCTGGGGCAGCTCTGGTTTCACTGCCCTGTGGGTGGGTGTGAGCCCGGGCCCAGGCTGCTGAGGGCTTTGGCTGGCAAGAGGGATGTTTGGAGCACCCCTGCACACCTTCACCAGGTGTTCCCAGGGGAATGCTTCATGCTGCATGCAGCCTCCTCCCGAGCTGGTTTGCTCTCAGTTCTCAGGAATGTCTTGTGGGTTTATTGCCCATTCCTCTTTCCTCAGCTTCCTGGGGCAGAGACGTCACTCGTCACGTCCCTGGGCCATGCAGGCACAGAGAGAAATGCCACTTGTGTCTGTATTTCTCCCTCTGACTTTACCCAAGGAGCACTTGGCTCCAGCACGGGTCCAAGCCTCTGCACAGCCCCATTGCAAGGAGCAGAGTGATAGGATGGAGGAATCTCCCCCCCGGCAGCAGATGGGTCGGGGCCAAGCTGAGATCTGCACTCTGAGTCTGGCTGACCCTAGCAATGGGTCACGTTGTCCCTGTCCCCTGCCAAGGCTGCTGCCAGCAGGGTGTCACGATGAAGCATCGTTTGGATGCCTTGGCCAGTCCTGGCCCAAATGCTCCCCGGGGGCCATTGGCAGAGAGGTTGTGGTCGAGCTGTTGGCTCCAAGGCCCTGGAGCAAGGCTGGGGCTGCCCCGTGTCTGGGGCCAGGCTGCCAGGTGGCTTCGTGCTGCTCTCAGCACCTCCCCACGCGTCACTTTGCCGTGCCTCTGCCATCAGTTTGTTCCCACTCCTCAGCTGTCGCCTCCCGTAAGCTGCTCTCCATGGCACATCCATAACCATGATCAGCAGCTGATGGATGCACTCCCTGCGCTGACACCGGTGCCTGGGTCTGGGCTGCGGCCTGGGGCTGCTGAGAGCACAGGAGATTAATTGAGCCATTGAGCCAGGAGGAGCAATGCTTTTATTTGTGTGTGCACAGCTGATAAATGGTTTTATAAAAATGTGAGCACGGCAGGTAGTTTAAAAAAAATCTTCTCCATTGTTCCTGATGCTGGGGGGTGGGGAGGAGAGGGGGGGGGACGGGAAAGAAAGAATTATTTTTGCAATTTGCCATGAATCCAGCCTGGATTGGAGCTGAGCAAATGGTGGCCCCAAGCGCTGCACCATGGGTTGGGTCCTGCCCAGAGCACCGCATCCAAGTGGGCAGTGCCCCTCACCCCCCCTGCCCTGAGCCCTGTGCGAGCCCTGGGGATGGGGGCATCACTGTTGTGGGAAAGCAAAGGGTGACTTTAATCTGCAGAATTACAGCAAGGAGGGATGGTTTGGAGCAGGGCTCTTGGGGCTTGGGCATGGAGGGGAGCAGCCCCCAGCCACTGACCCCTCCCTTTTACAGCACTCCAGGTCAGACCCACAGCTGCCGTGCTGGTGGCAAAGCCCCATGCTGTCCCACAGCATCCTCCCCTGTCCCTGTAATGCAGGCACGGAGCAGTGTTCCAACACTGCATCACCCTGCCAGGCTGAGCAGTGCCGCTGACCTCTGGGTCCCTGTGCTGCGCTGTCAGAGCTGAGCCAGCGGGGAAACCTGCAGCAAACGCACCTGGCCATGATCGCAGGCACAGGAGGCACAGCCCTGTGTGCAGCCTCTGCCCCAGGAGGGCTGATCCTGAGTTCATGGCACGTCTGGAGCACAGACCAAAGGGCCACAGGCCTCTGACCCTCCCTGCAGCTCGGGGCTTTGTGTGTCTGCTGCTGTCCCGATTCTTCTGCTTCTCCATCCCTCAGAACGCCCCTCCCTCGCTCAGCCAGCACGCTCCTCCCTGTGGTCATCCAGCTCTGTGCTCCAGATCCCCACGGTGGATGGATTCTTCCACAGCTCCCATCTGGCACGTAACGACAGCAAAGCCTTGCTGCAGTTTTGCAGGCAGACTGCTCGTTTAATAATAAAGAAGCTGGTGTGAATAGTCTGGGCTGGAGGTGCTGACAGGGACACGGGCTCCCTTACCAGGACCTGTTCTTGCTTCTTAGAGCTGTGAAGTTCTCAGCCAAGCTGATGGGACAGGCCATGGCCAAGAGGGTCAAAGCAACCATCCTGTACGCCACAGAAACGGGGAAGTCGCAGGTCTATGCCAAAACCCTGTGCGAAATCTTCAAGCACGCCTTCGACGCCAAGGTATGGGGCCAGCGCCAGCCCTGTGCAGCGGGACCCCAGAGCCCGGGTGGCCATGGAGCTCATGCTGCTGCCTCTGTTGCTCCCAGGTGATGTCCATGGATGAGTACGACATTGTGCACCTGGAGCATGAAACCATGGTCCTGGTGGTCACAAGCACCTTTGGCAATGGAGACCCACCTGAAAATGGAGAGGTAGGACGGCACGGGGCTGGGGACTGCAGTGGGAACATGGGCGGAGCTCCTGACCTCCTTGAGCTCATCCTGACCTCTGAGGTCCCCAAAAAGGTCTGGATGAGACACATAGCCAACGCTGTTAAATCCATCCCATAGAAGTGATGGCACTGAAACCAGTGCTGGCCCCTCACTGGGGAGCTGTGACCCACACCCCATCCAGCAGCCCTGCAGGCAGAGAGCAGAGTGCAGCCCAGGGCACTGCTTTGTGTCCTGTGGAGGGACTGGGGAAGCTGACGGCCC
Source organism: Penelope pileata (assembly GCA_013396635.1). NCBI lineage: Eukaryota > Metazoa > Chordata > Aves > Galliformes > Cracidae > Penelope > Penelope pileata. Next base: position 189,180 of record WBMW01004046.1, on the reverse strand, counting down.
TTTTTTTCTCTTCTTTTCCATAGAAATTTGGCTGTGCGCTCATGGAGATGAAGAATCCCAACTCCAACCTGGAGGAGAGGAAGTAAGATCACCCCGAAGCCCTCCCTTCCCTCTCCCAGCCCCTGCTTCTTAATTCAGGCAGAATCAGCCCCAGCCAGTGATGGAGTGGGATTTAAATGGGCCCCAAGGTCCTGGCATGCTGGTGGGGTGGGATCGTCACTCTTTGGGGTTGGTGGAGCGTGGGGTTGGGTGGCGGCAGTGTGGGGTTGGAAGAGGATGAAAGCTCCTGAGCTCGATGTCGGCTGTCCTGGTCACCTCTAAGAGTAATTTAAGGGACTGGCAGGAGGTTCTGAGAGCCAGAACTGCCTGTGGCTTGGTTACCTGACAGCAGAAGCAGTCAGAGTGCTGCAGACAGTGACCTATGAGGACAGATTAAAGGGTGAGAGCTATTTCATCTGGAGAAGGGGAGAGAGAAATGCGGCACGGTAGCAGATTTCACGTACGGGAAAGGTGACTGCAGAGGAATAAATTACTCCCAATGGCCCCTCCGGGACAGGCCAAGAGGTCACGGCTCCGGATGGCAGCAGGAGAAGCTGACGTTAAGCATGACAAAAAGCTTTTGCAATGAGAAAAGGCAGAAAAGGAGAGTGTCTGGGGACGAGGGGCAGTGTCTGCAGGAAGGGGCTGGGGACAGCACCCCACGGGCTCCCAGCTCCACACAGGGGATGCCGAGAGACCCCGTGCAGGGACCGGGGCCCCCTGGTGAACCCACAGCCCAGGGGTGATGCTGGGGTGGTGTGCTGGGCTCCATGCTTCCATGCAAGGGCTTTCCAGGGGGTCTCAGAGGCGCTCAGAACCCATTCACACTGAAGGACAAACACAACCTGTCCTTCAGCTGCCTCCCCCCACAAGAACCTATCATTTCTCCAAAAGCTGCTGGTGCTCAGACCTTGCTCCCAGCACCCAGCTGGGAAACTCGGGCTTCACACCCACCAAAACCATCCTGCTTTCCCCACGTAGCCCCAGGTGAGGCCACGACCCAGGGCAGGGCAGGAGAGCAGCTCCATCCAGCTGGAGTGATGCAGGAGAGCAGAAGAGGTGTGGGCAGAGAGCAGGGGCTGGCGGAGCACAGCTGAGCCCAGGGCTCCACGACCCCGCGTTATTTTCCTCGGGGTTGTCTCCTCTGCGTGCCGGGTGCTGGAGGTCTGCAGTGACTCATCCCCACACCACAGCTTCATTGCTCTGGCAGTATATTTAGAAACCCTTGTGCAGAGCAATTTCTGAAGATGGTTCAATTCAGAAATACTTCTGCTGTTGTCAGATTTTTTTCTGCTCTCCCCTTCCCCCTCCTCATCCCCTCCTCTCTCACTCCCCTATTTGGACTTCCTATGAATGGAAAAACCAGCAGAATCTCTGCCCAGACATACGCCTGACTTTGCGGACAGCCAGGGAAGGACAGGGAAAGCCAGGGCTCCTGTGCATGGCTGGTCACAGTGTGGTGGCTACACGTGGGTCAGCCCCTGGAAGGTGACAACAGGACCCCTTGGAGCAGTGAATCCTTGAGTTATTAAGGTTGGAAAAGCCTTCTGAGACCACCAGCCCAGGCCCAACCATTGCACCATGCCCACTGAGCTGTGTCCCCAACACCACATCTCCATGGCTCTGGAACACCCCCAGGAACGATGCCTCCACCACTCCCTGGGCAAAGAGCAGCTCCAGTTGGGGATAGGTAGTGTGTGGGGTGCTCACCTCCGGCAAGAAGGGCATTTCTCTGCTATCTGCTCACAAAATATTGAGCCCCAAGCTTCAGCCTGCTCTGGTTTGCTCTCCTCTGGAGCCCGCTCCCCTCTGAGCAGTGGGATTTGTCCCATCTATCGCTGCTGTAATGCCTGGTGCTGTTGCTCTTTGCAGGAGCTACAAGGTCCGCTTCAACAGCGTCTCCTCCTACTCGGATGCACGGAAATCCTCAAGTGACGGCCCTGACTCCAGGGACAACTTTGAAAGCACAGGGCCCCTGGCTAACGTCAGGTAAACAGGACAGGGTGGGAGGCAACGAGCTCCTGAAGGTCCCTGGGACAGAGATGGGATAGGACAGGAGATGCCACTGTCCCCTCCCCACAGGTTCTCCGTGTTTGGGCTGGGCTCGCGGGCATACCCCCACTTCTGCGCCTTTGCCCGGGCAGTGGACACCCTGCTGGAGGAGCTGGGTGGGGAGCGGATCCTCCGCATGGGAGAGGGGGACGAGCTCTGCGGCCAGGAGGAGTCCTTCCGGACCTGGGCCAAGAAGGTCTTCAAGGTAACCTAATTCCCTCGTGCAGGGTGAAGGGCATGGGGTCAGTGCCTGCCAAGCCAATGGTGAGAGCTGGATCAAAGCCTTCTCTCCTTCCTTACATTGGGATGCCTGCTGGGAGCATTGGCCCTCAATAACGAGGTTCCCCAAACTCATATGTCTCATGGGGAGGGCACCCAAGACACGCCCATGGCCATTGGTACAGCCCTACACATCTAGGGTTTCCATCCCTGTGTGTCGTTTGGGGTTGGAGTGGGACGTGGGGCTCCACGGGGCACTGCCAAGGCAGGGGGGCTGCTGAGAGCCTGGTGTGTGCTGCAGGCAGCGTGCGATGTCTTCTGTGTGGGGGACGACGTCAACATCGAGAAGGCCAACAACTCCCTCATCAGCAACGACCGGAGCTGGAAGAGGAGCAAGTTCCGCCTCACCTACGTGGCCGAGGCCCCGGAGCTCACACAAGGTGCAGCACCTGGGGGGCTCTGGAGCAGGCAGAGGAGGAGATGTGCTGGGAGCAGAGGGGACAAAGGGCCAAGCTTCCTTACTCAAAAAATAGTAGTAATGATAATAATATGTACATATATTTACAAAGCAAGTGATGCACAAAGCAGTGGCTCACCACCCTCTGACTGATGACCAGCCAGTCCCCGGGGAGCAGCTGCCCCCCGGCCAACTCCCCCCAGTTTTATAGTTTTTTTCACATGACGTCATATGCTATGGAATATCCCCTTGGCCAGTTTGGGTCAGCTGTCCTGGTTGTGTCCCCTCCCAGTTCCTTGCTGGCAGGGCAGTACAAGAAGCTTGAACGTCCTTGGCTCTGTGCAGCATGGCTCAGCAACAACTAAACCATTGGTGTGCTATCAACATTTTTTTTATCCCAAACCAGAACATAGCATCACAACAGATACTATGAAGAAAATCAGCTCTGAACCAGCTGAAACCAGGACACTATCACATACCGAAGGAGGAATCTGTGATGATCTCAGGCCCCTCTGGTTGCTCCCTGCCTATTTCTGCAACAGAGACATTGAGCTATGAGCTCCTCTCCCTCCTCCTGACCCCTTTTTTGAAGCAAGGAGCTGTAAACTTGGGTGCTTTCCAAGCTGCCCTTGTCCAAATGCCGCTCAGCCGAGCATTGCAGTGCAATGGCAGGGCCAGCCCACTGACACCTGGCCCCTCAGCATGGCTCCTGCAGCTGATGCTCTGCCGCACTGCCCTGGTGCTTCCCAAGCTCAGCCGCCTTGCTGCTGGCCAGGTGGCACCAGGTCCTGTTCCCACACCTTGCGCAGGTGGCTGCTGAGCCCTCCCCGCTCCTTGGCAGAAGGGACCCATGCTGTGTCTCTTCCCAGGGCTCCTGATGCTCTGCTGCGTCGCTTCATGGGCTCTTCTCCTCCACAGGGCTGTACAGCATCCACAAAAAACGCGTCTATGCAGCCCGGCTGATCACGCGCCAGAACCTGCAGAGCCCCAAGTCCAGGTAGGAGACGTGAGCATCCTAGGATTGCTGGAACCAAATGCACTCACGGGACACCCAAGTGCCTGTACACATGGTGCTGCATGCATCCCCTGACCCAAATGTCCTAAGGACACCACATTTCGCAAATTGTGGCTGAGAGTCGTGTGAGCCCAGGAAAGAGTACTTCTTGCCTTCCTCTATGATGAAATCTCAGCCATGATGTAGCCTCCTGCCTGGGAGGATGGCACAGGCAGCCAAGAGAGCTGTGGGTGCCCCGTCCCTGGAGGTGCCCAAGGCCATGGATGGGCCCTGGGCAGCCTGAGCTGGGGGGCATTCAGCCCACAGCAGGGGTTGGGGCTGGGTGGGCTTTAAGGACCCTTCCAATCCAACCACTCTAAGATTCCATGACGATGGGTTGCTGCACTTGTGTGGTGCCCAGCGCACCCTGCATCTGTCAAGGACCTCGCCTGGCAGCTCCCTGAAGGTCTCCCCCAGCACATATCCTGCTTCGTCTCCTTTTCCTACAGTCGCTCAACCATTTTCCTGCGTCTCCATACCAATGGCCATCAGGAGCTGCAGTACCTGCCCGGAGACCACCTGGGCGTCTTCCCAGGGAACCACGAGGAGCTGGTCAATGCCCTGATCGACAGGCTCGAGGATGCCCCTCCAGCCAACCAGCTGGTGAAGGTGGAGCTCCTGGAGGAGAGGAACACAGCCCTAGGTAAGCACATCCCTATGTGGAGGTGGCCTCCTCCTCCCCACCCATCCCCTATGTTGGTTCCTGTAGCTCCTCGAGGAGGTAGGTGGCCTCCAGGAGGAATTTTCCCATCTCATTGCGTTTGTCTGGGTTGGGAGCACCTTCTTCCACCATCCACTGCCCAGAGCCATTCTTCCTTCCTTTCTTATGGTGTAAAGAAAGGGTTTGAAGGCTGAGCAGAGCCCTAGGGCAGAGGCTTCCTTGTTCTGTGGACAAATTAAAGGCATTGATATTCTCATAGAAGCAGCAGTGTCAGGGACTGGACAGCAGAGTTAAGGAATCTTGATGGACCATTCCAATATGGCATTTTGGGGATGAGTCCAGTGCCCTACTGCCATGCATGGTATGAGAGGAGCTGGAAAACAGCATGCACTCTGAGTGACCAAAGCTGAAGGCAGTGGAGGATCAGATTCTGTACTTGTACCATGAGGATATCTCTGATGCTTCATCATTCACTGTCTCATGGCTGAGTGGGGGGAATGAAAGTAAGGATTTATCCCACGCTCAGCTCATCCATGGTTGTGCTGGATTCCCTCCTGGCAGGTGTCATCAGTAACTGGACAGATGAGAACCGCATCCCACCATGCACCATCTTCCAGGCTTTTAAGTACTATTTGGACATCACCACCCCTCCCACTCCCCTGCTGCTGCAACAGTTTGCTTTGTTGGCCACCAGTGACAAGGAGAAGAAGCGCCTGCAGGTCCTTAGCAAGGTAAAACCTCAACTCCCGTTAGGGAATCACAGGATTGATTCTGGAGCAGACTTCCTCCACTTTTACATGTGACAGTCCCTGGAGCAGCCCATTGCCAACAGTTCTCAGAGGTGAGAGCAGGATTCCCTAAAGGGGTCTCCTCGTGAACACAGAAATAATTCTTGATGCCCCAGGGCACAGACCTTCCTCTTCAGCATCACCCTTCGCCCTGAACTACTTGCCCTGTTTGGTAGCCCAGCCCTTCAGCTCCAGATGAAATAACTTTCTGGGTACAGAGGTCAATGCTGCAGCCCTCTCCTCCCTCTCCCCATGGCTGCAGGGCTTACAGGAGTACGAGGAGTGGAAGTGGTCCAAGAACCCCACTGTGGTGGAGGTGCTGGAGGAGTTTCCCTCGGTGCAGATGCCCTCCACGCTGCTGCTCACACAGCTGCCCCTGCTCCAGCCTCGCTACTATTCCATCAGCTCCTCCCCAGAGATGTACCCAGGAGAGGTCCATCTCACTGTGGCCGTGGTTTCCTACCGCACCAGAGGTACCATCCAGCAGGCAGAGGGTGGGGAGTGGGGGAGAAGTGCTAGCACATGGGCAAATCCATTAGGGTTTTGGCTGAGAGATGTTCTTTCAAAGCCTTTCCACCTGCTACGGTGGCTGGATTCCTTCAGCCCATGATACTGCTGCCCCACAGTACGGAGCAGGACCATCCATCCAAGGGCAGAGGTGCCAGGCTTGGCTCAAGTACCAGCAGCAGTACCTCTGTGCTCCATATGGTACCATTTCATTGCCCACACCAAAGTCCACATGGCCATTAAGAATCAGATTTTGGTAGCTGTGCATGCACTGATGCATCCAAGCAGCCCTGGTCATGGTGTGGATGGACAGAGTCCATTGGCAGGGCAAGGAGAAAGATGTTGGCCATTCACTTTGAGCTGCCAGGACCACTCATACATTGAAGCACCACAACACAATGCTGCTTCTGCCAAAAAGGGCCAAAGCAAAGTAGGGGGCTTCCCAAGTATCACAGAGGTCTAGCTCCCCCAGGCTGGGTCCTGGGGGAGAATGGGTCACAGAGTGATCCAAGTGCCACACTCCTCCCACACTCACTGGGATGGATGCAGAGATGCCGACAGGCGCTGGGTTTCAGGGAGAGCACGGGTGGAGATGTAGCAGGGAGGGTTTCAGAAAGGAAAGCGACTGCAGTATTGGCTGGTGTGCCAAGTGCAGGCTTTCTTCTCTTCTCTTCTAGATGGAGAAGGGCCCATCCACCATGGAGTCTGCTCCTCTTGGCTCAATCGAATCCAGAGCGATGAGGTCGTGCCCTGCTTTGTAAGGGGGTGAGTGGTCCTTGCAGGATGAGGGGTGGGAAGGATGGGGCAGGCCCCTTGCAGGAGAAGCTCTTTCCCCTTGGTTTTTCTTTGTAAAGCACCAAGGGAGCAGAGAAAGCATGGCTGGCTTTGTGAACACATGGGTTCCTCTTGGGTGCTCTCTTCTGCATTAAAATGCAATTTTTTGGGCTTTCACCTCGTTTTCAATCCCTGCTTCTCTGGGCGGTGTTTCAGCTTGCCGTGGGCAGAGGCAAGGCAAAGAGCATCATGCCTGGCTTTAATTGGTGTCTCACACAGGGCTCCCGGGTTCCACCTGCCCCAGGATCCCCAGGTGCCCTGCATCCTCATCGGCCCTGGCACCGGCATCGCCCCGTTCCGCAGCTTCTGGCAGCAGCGGCTCTTTGAAATCCAGCACAAAGGTGGGCTGACACTTCTTCCTCCTGGTCCTCATCCCAAGCAGTACCCATAACCCTGGGCTGGTTGGTGGGGTCCAACCTCCTGACTGCCTTGAAGGTGCTGCAGACCTGGAATTCAGCCCAAACTCCATGAAAATCTTCCTGTAAAACTCTTAAGTTTTAAGGGTACAACTGTAGCGTTGGGTTGGTTGGTTGGTTTTTTTTTAAGGATGTTTGAGCCATGGGGGGCTCCTGGTTGCTGGGGCTGCCAACAGGGATGCAGTTTGCAGAAAGGAATGCTGGTGGTCTGCAGCATGTCCCCCTCATCTCTCCCCTAGGCCTGAAGCCATGTCCTATGGTCCTGGTGTTTGGGTGTCGACAGTCCAGGATTGACCACATCTACAAAGAGGAGACGCTTTTTGCCAAAACCCAAGGTGTCTTCAGAGAGCTGTACACTGCCTACTCCCGGGAACCAGACAAACCAAAGGTGCGGAGGTTGCTGGGGATGCTGGGGGGGATCCTCGGCACAGCCCTGTGTCCTTCCCACTGCCAAACGCAGCAGGAAGGTCTCAGCAGGCAGAGTGCTCCAGACCCAGCAAAAAAGAGTGCCAAATGAAGATCTGGTGCTTGCTCATCTCTTTTCCATCCCTTTTGGGTGCAGCAAGATTTGCTCCTAACAAGAGGCACTGGCACTGTGCTGGGGCTCCCAGAGCCCGTGCAGGTGGATGGGGCTGAGAAGTAGAACTTAACTCCACTCCTACCTCCTGCAGAAATACGTGCAGGACGTATTACAGGAGCAGCTGGCCAAAACTGTGTACAAAGCACTGAAGGAGCAGGGAGGCCACATCTACGTCTGCGGGGACGTCACCATGGCTGGGGATGTCCTGAAGACAGTTCAGCGCATCGTGAGGCAGCAGGGCCAGCTGTCAGTGGAGGATGCGGGCGCTTTCATCAGCAAGTTGCGGGTGAGTCGTGTCTGTGTCCTGCATGAGATCCTGCCCCAGGCACTGCACCTGCTGCCTCGGCCTGCAAAGGGGCAGCACCCAGGAGATGGGCGCTGGGGGGCACCCACAGGCTCTTTCGGGCACCTTGGTCAGTCCATTGGCCATGTCAAGTACCCACTGTCCCTCTGTCACTGCAGCAAGCCAAAGGGGCAGGCTGGGGTTCCCCTCCCCAGGTTACCAGCGAGGGAGGCCCAATACAGCATGACCTTGGGGAGGTTATTTCCTTCCTTGTTATTCCCCTGCTTGTTTCTGCCCCCTCCTTGTCCCTTCAGCTTTTGTTGCCCCATAACACCTGGTGTGCATTTGGGACCTGCCCACAGCCCCACAGCCCCCTGGTGCCACCAACAGTTTGTAACCCCTTTTCTTCCCCCCTGCCCCTCTCTCGTCCTGGCTTTCAGGATGACAGCCGGTACCACGAGGATATTTTTGGAGTCACCCTGCGCACGTACGAAGTGACTAACCGCCTTAGATCTGAGTCTATTGCATTCATCGAGGAGAGCAAAAAAGATACGGATGAGTGAGTTGACGTGTTGATATTAACCCCTGCTCTGGTCCCCCAATCGCGTGGGCTGTGGGATGGGAAAGGGAGCTTTAACTTCTGCACATCTCTGGCCCTGAAGAGTGTTTGCAAAAATTGTTTTTTGCATGGGAAGCAGGGGCTGCTGCAGGGCTGTCTCTCTGAAACAGCTGGGACAGTCCTCCTGCTGGCACTGGGGGTGCAGGCAGCTCACACCCATCTTGGGGGGTCCCCAGGCTGCTGCACATCCAGTTAGGAAAAATCTGGAGGCTTTTCTGTCCTCCCACTGTGAAGAAAACAAGTGAAAATCTGTGCCATGGGGTGGTTCTGGTCCATCATGTCCTGCCACGCACTCAGCTCTGTGCTGGGTTTTTTTTCCCTTGGGGCACAGGAGGATGATTTAGGGTGAGGGATGGGCATGGATCTTGCTCCTTGTCCCGGCTCTGGCTTCCCAAACTCTACGGTGCTTCGGTGGAATTTTGCTCCAATGCAGTGCAGGGGTTGCACTGTGTAAGGAGAGCTTCAGTTTCCCATCTCTAGGGAGGCGTAACAGGTGCCCACCTCACCAGCAGCCAGAGCTCTGCCCATAGTATCTGCAGCAGTGAGCTGTCCTCCAGAGGGACCCATACGAAGATCACTGCCTTTCCTGCTGTATTGCCAGATGCTCTGCGGGAAGGCACACGGGAGAGCACAATACTCTGCCTTCCAAAAAGACACCTGAAGATCCCTCTGGAAGCAGAGGACAAAGCTCCTGCACGGCTTTGCTCTGCATCAGCTCCACTCATCCTGCATTAGAGCCGTATTAATCAGTGGTGGTGCTCAGACGCTCCCCCTGAGCCTTTCTGCCCTTTCCCTTGCAGGGTTTTCTGCTCCTAACTGGACCCTTCGCCCCAAGGGGATGCCTAAGCAGTCCTGGCAGCTGCTGCCCGCTCCCGCCGAGGGCACTGGGTTTTGTATTTCACGGACACGGTGGCTCCTTTTCCGCGGGGAACTGCCCATGGAAAGCGCTCTGTCTCTCGTCCTGTTGTTGTGTCCTGATGATGATGATGATGATGATGATAATTTTTATTGCCTTTTCTTCCTCTTTCTCTTGCTCTCTCTCTTGTCCTGTGGTGGTTTCTTTTCATCCCCTTTCCCTTCCCTGGATTTTCCCCCCAAAGTATGATGGCTTTATAATCTGCAGTGGCTCTTAACAGAACTTCCCCTTTCCCTATCCTCTCACGAGGGCATTTTGCAGCTGCATGAAATCACCATTTCTGTGACCGCTCGCATTTTAGTGTTCTGGGGGGAAAGCAGAGGCAGCAGAGGCAGGGCAATGGCTGGCTGTTGCTGCTTTATGGGAGCTGGGGGTCGGTCCCTCAGCCCCAAGCTTGGGGCTTGGCTGAATCCCGGCATTTTCTTTGCTTTCTTTTGGACTTGTTCAGGCCTGGGCACAAGCCCAAGGCTGGGGGCAGCCAATGTGCCATGTCCTCATGCCTGTGACCTTTGTTCATCCCCAAGCAGCCTGGGTGCAAATGTGTCTGTATTGATCCAGAGGGCAGGATATCTCTGATTCATGTGCCGTGGTTTCTCCAAAATGCACTTTGCGCTGTTTGCCTCCCCCTCTGCTCCCCATTCCCTGAGTCTCTCCTTTTGCTCGGTCCCCACTTCTGCTGGCATGAAAGTCCTCCCACTGAAGAGCAATTCCGAACCCACAGGCTGATGTCTGTGCTGGGGAGAACCTGGTGGCAATGGGCGCTGCTTGGCCAGGCTGTCCTCTAAAAGGCTTCTCAAGAGACATGCCATCGGCAGCCGTGATGCTGGGGGCAGAGATTCAGCTGCATCCTTGAGCTTTGCACGCTGCGAATGCTTGAACCCTCTCCCAGGTGAGACTGGGAAGCCACCAGGCGGAGAAAGAACAGCTCCAACCCCGAGTGCAGGAGGCACCTACACTTGGGAAGGCAGCGCTTGGAGGGCTACAGAGGCTCCCACCACCCACTCCCTGCTGAGGCTGTGCTGACCAAGGACTCCTGAAAGCACAGAGAGCACCAGCAGCCTCCTGAGCAGTGCTGTGACAGCAGATCCCAATCCCATCCATGGCTCTGGGAGCAGAAGTGCCAGCATGGAGCAACGTGCCTGCCCAACGGATCCGTGTGGCATCTCGGCGGTGAGCCGGTCCCCTGTGTGCCACCTGCCAGCAGCACGAGCTGTCTGCAGGGATGTCTTGGGTGAGAAGGGAGGTGAGACGGGCTGCAAGGCTGCTGCGTGACGCTGGGCTCTGGCACACTCACACCTCAGCCCGGCTCCAAATAGCGGCCCCCAAGCGAGCTGTTAACAGCGTCACTGAAAGGTATTGGTCCCTTTAGCAGAGATGAGCTGTCTGCAAGGGAAAGCAAGAATGACCTTGTGTGTCCTCCTTCCCTCTCCTCCGTTCCTCACCCTCACAAGGGTTTGACCTCTTTCACAGTCGGGTATGGCTGCAGCCCTTGTTGGAGGCAGGGGTGCGGGGATGGTGTTTGGAGCTGACTCTTTCCTCCTGTCCCCATTGTGCTGCACCGTGGACCGAAGCTTCTATGGAGCACAGCACCCACACCGGTGCTGCCTGGCCAGCCATGTCTCTATGCGCTGTGACCATCTACTGCAGCCCCAACTCCCTGGGTGCTTGAAGCAGCTCCAGCTCAAGATCCAGGAGCAGAAGGCACTGGAGGACTTCAGAAGTAGGTCCAGTTTTGCTGCTCCCAGCAGCACACTTAGCACGGCACAAAATGCGAAGGAATGCTGCCACGGTGTGGCCAGAGCCAAGCTCGCTGAGCTGGCAGGTGCAGGCCTGGGTCTGTGCTGCTGCCTGCGGAGTTGGTGGCATGGATGTGAAAGCTGGACAGGATGGGACAAAGGGCAGCCCCCAGTCCTCCTTTAGGGCCTGTGCCCCGATCCCAGGGCAGGCAGTGGGGTGGGAGAGCTGGGTCCCTTTGGTGTAGGATGTGTGAATTCGGGCACAGGACCTGCAGACGAGAGCCAACCCTGGCCCTAGACCGGCGTACATACAGCAAGCCTGGCCCTAACCCCAGTCAGAAACAGAGCTAAAGAACAAATTTACATCTCATCTCTGCCTTTTAGGAAAACTGACTCTGGCTCTAGACTTTGTGCTCTGCTCCTCCTTCTAATAGAACTAACAACACAATTTGACAACGAGGGTGTGCCCAAAGAAATGCCCTTGTCTTTGTCCCCTTTTTGGCTCAAAAAGTGCTGTTGGCAATTAGTTTTTTCCAGTCCTGCCTTCTGCCTGTACTGCTTTAACATCTCCCATCTGGAAGTCCTATTGCTGCTGCAGGCTGTGCTGAGATGAATTGGCTTGCTCTCCCTACGCCCTAAAGCCTGCCACCTCTATCTGCCCCAGATGCCGTGGAAGCACTGGGAAGCACAGCAAGGGAGGGAATGGGCTGCGTGCCTTGTCTTCAGCAGCACTTCCACAGGGGCAGACAGTTTGGGCTGCCTGAAGCTCAACAGGTGTTGGGTAGTTGAGTCCTTCACAACCCTTCAGAAGGGAAATGCTGCTTTGAGGTCAGCCTGCCTGCCTGGCCGTGCCACAAAGGTCCACAGAGCTGCATGTCCTCCAGGACTCTGAGCTGCCACTCTGCTCCCTCCATCTCAGCAGGGCCATTTGCTCCTCGCATGCCACACTGCTGGGAATTTTGATTCATTGCTTTTTGTTCAATCTCAGATGTCTTAACACTCCCTATAACCCCCTAACCTGCAGGGGCTTTGCACACCCCTTGAGTTTAATTTTCTCCCACAGAGAAGGGGGAAATAAACCTATGGATCTGCTTTATCATTCCACAAATGTGGCTCTTCCACCAGTCGTCTGGGCTCTGCTCATCTCAGCGTGACACGTCTGACGCATGGGTGTAGCCACAACATCTCCAGCATACACAAATGGCAGGGAATGGGGTGGGCTGTGCTGCAGACCGCTGCCCCGAGCTGCCTAGGGTGTCACACCAGGAGGGACCGTGCTTCTTGGACATTCGGGTTGCAAATCTGTCACTGCTGTGTGGCTGCTGCCCGGCCAGGCTCCCACACAGCCCCATGCAGCTCCTGCAGCAACGGGGTACTGGACCCATGGACACCTGGCCCAACCCAGTGCCCCAGTCCTGGAGGATGTCTGCCACCACTGCCTGTTTTGCAGCAGCTCAGCTCCTTGTTGCTCCCTGAGGATTAAACACAAAAAGGCTCTTCTCTAAACAGGAGATTGGATTTTCAAGATGTTACCAAGTGAGGGTTTTTTTTGCAGAGATTTTAATTTGTAAGTTTTTCAGATGTCCACAGAAAGTTATGTACAAACTTGAAAATTCACAGGAAATGGTTCTGTGTTTTCCCAACCTGCTGTGTCCATTAGCAGGGGAAAATAAGTTGTTCATTCAGTGCAAGGGTACCCGCTGCCTGTGTTGTTGATGACTTCAAAGGTTTCATCTCCCCAGAAGGACTGCTTGGGAGTTTGCTTCTTTCTACTGCTATCTATGAGAGACAGCAGGAAAATAATGAGACTTCTCTCATCAGGAACAGACTTGCAAAGACAACACCTCCACAGTCATTGCTTGGTAGACTTGAGCTCACTGCGCTGGAGGAACCGAGCCAGTTGCATCCATACTGGCCAGAGAAATGGCGTTTGAGCTTGGGCTGCCACGCTCCCTGCCCCTGCCCTGTGCCTACACATCCCCAGTGACAAGCAGGTGACTGCATCCACACCCAGAGCAGTGTGAGCCAGTGTCTGTGTGTAACTGGGGAACTTGCAGTTGTGTCCTGAGCAAACACAATTTCTCCTGTGCAGAGAGGAGACACGGAGACACAGGAGCCGCGTGAAGCGTGTCCATCTAACTGCCCTCAGTTAGATCTGCTGGTTCCCTTGCTGTTAGGATGCAATGCCTCTCGCCTGCCCCCAGCTCCCTGCACCACATCCCTCTGCAGGCCTCTCCCTTCTCCTTCCCTGGGTGAGGGCAGGTCCTGGGGACAACAACAGACTTGTAGTGCCTTGTACTAGGATGAGACGCTGGGGCTGCCCTCCTGCTCCTGCTCTCCTCGGAGCTGCTCCAAGCACACAGAGACCAGAGGCTGGCAAGAACACGACTGCATTTCACAAGCAAAACTCTCAGTGGGCAAATTTCCCCCAGGATCAATGAGAGCAAACTTGCAGCTCTGCTCTTCTTTGCAATTTTCTGCTAATGGGGCTTCCCAGAGGCAGTGCAGGGTTAGAGTGTGGGTGCAGACTGGACACCACCTCCTGCACACACTGCTGCTCTGCAAGCACCTGCCCCAGGCTGCAGGCCACATTTCCATTATGCTGGGTAGGGGGGCTGTGTTTATGCTGAAGCCTCGTGGACCTGCACCAAGCCCAAGCTGCTGCTTCCTGACATACCACCACTGAAGCCATTACAGACCTCTGATTTATACCCATGGGGAAGCTGTGGAGAGCTCCCGGCATTTTTGGATGGAAATGTTGTTATGCTCAAAACTAAATTCTGTTCCTGCCTTCACTGGGGACCAGTTCTCAGCTTCAGAATTGCTCTGATAACTTTGCAATTGCTTTGATAGTTCCAGAGGGGAGTGCAGTCTCTTCACAGAACAGATGGAGACACACTTTCAGGACCATTCAACTTTGCCGTAGCTCTGTCGTTGTTCAAACAATTTCCTCTGCTATAATGGGAGGAGCAAAATCTGGCCAGCGTTGAATGCTTCAAAAACTGAATTCCCAAAGTCAGACAAAGTTGATCTTGCATCTGAGTACTCCCAGGTACAAAATGCCTCCCACAACCACTGGTTTCTGTGGCACTGGGGATATCCAGCAGCTTGCAGGATAAAGCTTTCACAGCAGCAGCAGCAGCAGCCGCAGCAGTTTCATGATGGCAGTATTTCTGCGTGTGTCTATCTGCACTTGCACTTGCCTGCAATGCATGACTCTAGCACTCCATTTGAAATCTGCCCTCAAAGGGGAGATCTGAGCTCTAGCTTCTTCCATATGGTCGTGTGTATTTAATAGGAATTCAGGGGAGCTGGAGAAAGCTAATGAGATTGCTGCTTTAAAGCACTTGGTTCCAAAGTAAAGTAGATCTTACCGAGGTTGAAATTGGCTTGATTTGAGCATGGCTACAAGGGCAACTCATGAAACATTTAAGCATTGTAATGCAGAGTTACCTTTATCCTGCTGTGCCAGGAATAAAGCAGTCTGGAAAGTCTCAGCTTCCACCCCTAGAGATGTTGCTGGTGAAGGCTGTGATGGAAGTTCAAGCCATCAAAATCATAAGGAAAAAAAAAAGCAAACAGACTGTGAGTCCATAGCTGAGCAGCTGCAGCTTGTTTACCAGTGAGAGTGCCTCACTGCCGGGGCTGCTGTTTCCCTGCCTACTCATTCATGTACCCACCTGGCCAGATTTCAGGGAGGAAGGAGGGAGGAAGCAGTTCAAAAGCAAGAAAATTGGGTCCATGAGCCTTGCCCTCAGCATCCCCCACTTAAGAGGTGCCTGCAGGCCAAGGCTTTGTAGCTGCTCTTCATTGTCATGGCAGGTGGGCAAGACACAGGGGGCTTCTCTGCGGCCTGCAGGCTGAGGATTGCAGGAGGGGTTCTGGGGCTGGGGAGTGTGGCACGGAGCTGGGCTGCAGGTACTTCTGCACAGCCTGACTGCAGTGCTGGCACACAGCTCTGCAGGGCTGGCTCACAAATCCAACAGTGGATAGTGCTGGACAAAGTACTTTTCTTCTAGAGGCATTCTTGACACTTTAAAAAGACTAAATATTGAAAACGTCAAGCTAAAAGACCAACTGATTCAAGGCTTCTTTTTGTTTTGTTTTCATGCTTTGAGTAGGGAAAGCAAAAAATGTAAATCAAATACTTTTGGATGAAATTTGAGTATTTTGTCCCCACAATAATTGCTAATGGAGATTTTATAATTTTCCACAGGCAATAAAACTGCCTTAATATGTATTCAACTCCAACATGAGGCATCAGCACTACCTGCTGGCAAACCTGGTTTTTGTTTTTCCATTTGTATGACCGTGGTATGGAATCATGTCTTAACAAAATATATTTTACAGTACTCAATAGGATGTCCAGAAATAGAAGGTGTTTCAGAATCTCCCTGTGCTCAGCATTGAAGTGATGGCTTTGAAGCCAATGAAATTCAATGCAAAATGTCTGCTTTGCTAGAATTCTACAAAACAGGTGTATGTCCAGAACTCCTAAGGTTAAATGTGCTCTGCTGCCGTGAGATGCCTTCAAAAACCCTGGAATCTATATGCTAAAAAGAGCTTCAGAGTGGGTTCCCTTAGTCCATAGCAACATCCCAAGTACTTCTAGATTGCACACAATTCCCCAGGCAGTAGATGAATAGTGAGATGACTTTCAGCCAGGACTCACTGCTTTTTAGATTGCATGTAGTTAGAAACACGAGTTCTGCCATTCACCCAGGGAATGTGATATTCAGTGCCAATTAATTTTTGTAATAGGAACAGGGATCTATTCCCACAATTCCCTTAAGCATCTTCGAAAAGCAAAAGCCTCCAAGGTTGATTTGTTGGACTTTTTTTGTTTGTTTGTTTTTCTGTTGTGTTTTGTTTTTGTCTGGTGGCCTTTTTCCTAAAGAGCAGTGGTTCCAAGCTGAGAAAGGAGACCGCTCTGTGAAGGGCAGTAGCTTTGGGGCAGGCAACTCCCAAGATTTCCATTGCAGAGGTTTCCTAAACTCTTCAGACGTGGGTAAATTCTGCTCTGCTAGACAGGACTCCAATTCCTCTCCCCTTTCTGGTCCTCCTGCTCCTTCCTCCCTCCACTCAGCGCCTCCTCATGTCACCGTGCCTTCATTTGGGTTACAAACCGATGCCATGATTTCAGACTGGCACATTGACTTCACTTTCACTTTGCATCCCATAAGACACATGGAGGGGGGTAGTTTATTTTGTAGCTTCTCGAGTGATTCTAAGGTAGGTTTCTGAGGAGTGAAGGGGTGGGGACAGTGGGAACGAGGACGAAGTGGTTTTGCACCTGATCGTACCAGTGCTTTAAGCGGCCAGAAACATGGTTTTCCCCTACCTCTGAGCTCTCGATGCTGCTAAAATCTCTGCCATTCGTACAATGTACTCCAGCCCCCTCTCTTGGACTGACTCTGGCTCTGTTTGCAAGGTATCCACATTGTTCTAAAGCATGCACCTCTTTCTGTATAGTTCCAATCTTCTGATTTTATGGAATACTTATGCCTGTTTGCATTACAGTCAAAATAAAAAAAAAAAAAAAAAATGAACTGAGATACAGCAGACCTCGATCTCCTGTCTGTGGGATCTTATGCTCAGGGGCCTGTCCCAGTGTCCTGGCCTTGCTCCATTCCTCTACCTGCAGCATGCCACAGCACTGTAAATAGGACAGTGGTGTCAGTCGGCACTATCTATTTACCTGCAAGACACAAACACTGCTGTAGGGCTGTCTTACACAGCACTGCACAGCCCGTAGCACGGCCACTGGAACGCAGCGTGACCAGCAAGGAGGGCTGGTGGCACGCTGCCACGGGGCTGCCGGGGGTTACCTGACACGTGGCAGCGGTTTTACCGCTAGCACTGTGCAGTGAGGCCTCAGGTGCTGCAGTTACCTGCCAGACACCGTGCTGCTGCCTTGGGCACGGTGGCAATGGCACCTCAGATCGGATGGGAGCCTTGTGCTGGACGGCGCCATGTTGTCACCCAGACAGCAGCACGCACTGCGGCTTTATGTCAGTCCCTACGGAGGGGTCACCACAGCCATGGCAGGCATTAAAAACAGATGCAGTGGTGGCATTACCTCAGATATTACATGGTGGCAAAGTTACCCCAGGCAGTACCACAAACATGGCAGCAAAATTATCTCAAGCATTACCACCGCCATGGTGGCACCGTCACCTCAGGCACTACCATCGCCATGGCGTCATTCTCTATGGTATTACCACCGCCATGGCTGTCGGGGCGGCGTTAGGACGGACGGGGGGGTCCAGCCCCGCGCGCCCACTGCCTCTGTGCGCTGACACCACCCCTCGGGGTAGGAATTCGCAGACGCTCCCTATTCCCGCCGCTGCCGCTGCCCCGCACTTGCCCGACGCTCCCTAGCGGCGCTCCGCGAGGCGGCGGCGCTTGGCAGACGCTCCCCGGGCGCCGGAAGCGGGAGCCGGGCGGCGCTCCTCAGCCCGCCCCGCGGGGGGGCGCTCAGGTAAACAGCCAAGATGGCGGCGGCGGAGGGCCCGGGCCCGGCGGGGCCGCGCGGCGCGGCGGAGGCCGAGTCGGAGCGGCTGGGCCTGACGGACCTGCCGGGCGAGCTGCTGGAGCTCATCCTGTGCTGCGACGTGCTGGGCGCCGCCGACATCGGGCGGGTGTCGTGCACCTGCCGCAGGCTGCGCGAGGCGTGCCAGCCCCGCGGCAAGGTGTGGCGGGAGCGCTTCCGCCTCAGGTGGGCACCGCGGCGCGGGGGGGCCCTGCTCAGCGCCGCTCGGCCCCGCCCGTGCCGAGCCCCGGCCCTGCGGCCGGGAGCAGCCGGCAGCGGCCTGCAGCCCCCTGGCAGGGCTGGAGTGTTGCTGCTGTGGGCTCGGCTCCCCCCCGAAAGGCCAGCGGGTGCGGGGTGGGCGCGAGGCTGTGCTGCGGGGGGAATCGCTCGGTGTGTGCCCGTGGTGCCCGGCATGCAGCCGGCTGGGAGTCCCGCACTGCTCGCACCCAAGGGCTCCCTGCCGCCTGCCAGCGGTGCCCAGCCGTGCGGCCTCCCCGGCCCCGCCAGGCCGGGCCCAGCTGAGCGCCTCTGAGGACAC
>WBMW01004046.1:149674-170934 GCA_013396635.1 Penelope pileata | reverse complement strand
CAGCTGAGCGCCTCTGAGGAAACCCGAACTTGGTTAACAAACGCTTCCGACCCAGCAGCTGGCGGGTGGTGTGGGAGCTGGGCTGGGTCCGTGTGGGGCAGAGGGGGCTCCGGGCAGAGCTCATCGCTCTCTGCAGCCCCTGGGAAGAGATGGGAGAGGGGGGGGTCAGCCCCAGGGGACAGCGACGGGACAAGAGGTGCCGGCCTCGGGCTGTGCCAGGGGAGGGTCAGGCTGGGTGTTAGGAACAATTCCTTCTCAGGAGGAGCGGTGAGGCACTGGCACAGCTGCCCAGGGAGGGGGGCAGGCACCGTCCCCGGGGGTGTTCAGAGCCGTGGGGATGTGGCACTGGGGACACGGCTCCGTGGGCTGGGGGGGCTGGGCTGGGGGGCTCAGAGGGCTTTTCCAACCTCACTGATTCCATGACTGCGATCAGCACGTGGTGCTGTCCTCTCTGTCTTTGCTAATAGAACTGCTGGCAGGGGTTTGCACGTTGGCCCTGTTGTCTCGGCTGGATTCCATCTTGCATAATTACGTTTTATCTTCCTAAAATTGTCGATATAATTTCAACACCCCAAATTATTCTTTCTTCTCCTAAAATAAACAATTGTCATTATGACATGGCTGCATTCCAGCAATAGAGGAACAGCCAGGGATCCATCAGGAGAAAGGTTACTGTGTAATGTGGAGTTATTTGGTTGGTCTGTGACTCTGGCTGTGTAACTGCAGTTGCAGTGTGGTTTTATTATTAACAGGAGTGGAATACCTGCAGTGTGTGGACGAACACAGCTGTGCCTTTTGGTCTGTTGCTAAAAATGATTTTACAGAAGTAGTGATTTGAAAAATTGGCTGTGAATTAATAGGTAGGAACACAGGAATTCTCAGTAGAGCAGGTACAGCTTTCCTTTACAAGAAAGGTGTGGGTGGTTGGTGATGGTTTTATTTTGATATATATTTCTGATGTCAAAGTTGCACAGCAAAAGTCATCCAGCTGTCCTGATTTTACTTCAGAGTTCTCTGCTTCCCTCCAGCAGATGCTGCCACCAGCAAGGGAAGTAGAGGGAGCTCTGCTTCGCGTGTCCTTTTAATTAGACCCACAGGGGTAGGAGGGAGAATGCAGGACAAGGCATTGCCATTGTTAGCTGACAGGTTAGCCTTAATGTGATACATCTTCAGAATTGCTGAGTTTTATTATGAAAAAAAAAGCTTGCACCTGCTTTACTGATGTGATGCCTATCTTATATTGGAAAGCTCTAGAGGAAATCTCAGAAGGGTTTAGCATATTTACATATTGAAATACCTGGATTATGGAGATTTTGAAGATTTCCTGTTAATATTTGCTGTTCATGGACTGCAGGAGAGCTTACTTTTAAAATGAACAATAATATTTAGTTGAAATCCTTTGCCTTTATGCTTTGATGCTTGAATTAATCATTGGATTAACTTATACCGTTGTGCTTGAGGTTGCATTGTCTCTTGGCAGTGTCTCAGCTCCTCACATCTTGTGGTTACAATAAGCAGTATTTTGCAGTCCTGGAGGTTCTCAGTGCTGAAGTGCTAATGAACTGCTCACTTCTGTCTTGCTGCATAGGTGGCCATCACTGCTGAAGTACTACAGCCACACAGACAGTGTTAGCTGGCTGGAAGAATACAAAGCGCGGCACAATGCTGGCCTAGAAGCCCAGAGAATTGTAGCTTCATTCTCCAAAAGGTTCTTTTCAGAACACGTAAGTCACCTTTTCTATGCATATGCAATAGCCTAGCTGCTGCTTTAGTTCTTTCTGGTACTTTCTTTTCTTCTCCCTCCTCTTTTTTTCTACTGTGCAGTCAGAAAATTCTTGCTGCCTCACTTGATGTAAGAATGCTAGACCACCAGCCAAAATGAGAGGTGGTCCAAAATCTGAAGGCGCTGACTGTGAGAGTCCAAAGCACATCCTGCAGATCACATACAGCTGTTGCTGAGTCTCACTGTGTTTAGAGCTCTGGGAGCTCTGCAACTTCTGAAGGACCGATAGTTGCCCTGCACATATGTCCTGGTTTCAGCAGGCAGGCCCGGAAACCCCACACAGCCTTTCGCTCACCCCCCCCCTCCTCCCAGCTGGGATGGGGGAGAGAATCGAGAAATAAGGTAGAACTCGGGGGTTGAGATAAAAACTATTTACTAACAGAAAGAAGAAAATAGAGTACAATAACAGTAATGATAATTATATACAAAATAAGTGATTGTACAAAGCAATCGCTCACCGACCGCGACCGATGCTCAGCCAATCCCCAAGCAAACGGGGCCCTCCCCGCTCACTTCCCTTCCTTATATTACATGATGTCATATGGTATGGAATATCCCTTTTGGTCAGTTTGGGTCAGCTGCCCCATTCTTGTCCCCTCCTAGCTCCCTGTGGCCCCCCCCCCAGCCTCTTTACTCTCCTGGCAGAGACATACAAATGTCCTTGGTTCTGTTCAGCGCTGCCGGGTGTTATCAGCCATGTTTTCTTTCTAGAACCAAAACACAGCTTTGTAGCAGACACTGAGAGAAAGTTTCAGTTAGAAACTAAGACAACATACCACAGCCTGTCAGTTTATCTCACTGCTGGTCTCGTGCAAGGATATGTTCTTCTGAGAGTCATGCATCAGCCCTGCTTTCAAATGACTCAGAAGTCAGAACACTGGATGAATTGGAAAGCGTATTATTCAAGTTCTTTACCTAACCACAACACTTTTGTCTTCTGTCTAAAAACTGAAGATCCAGTCTCTCAGAGAAGCTTATCTGCACGTGGAGCAAGTCATTTCGTTGTCTGTTTGCTCAGTTGGTGGCTGTGGGTTTTGGCTGGCTATACAGTTTGGGTCAACCTGGAATTCTGTGAAAGAGACATAAATGCTGCTGATAACTAAGGCTGATTTTAAAAGTTCCAGCTAGAGCCAGTAAATGGCCACTCCTCTCTAGCTCCATTGCAAATATGTTGTGGTCCAGTGGAGAATTCCCCACGGAAACTCATGTTGAAATCTTCTATTTGATTTTACACAAATATTGACACCTGGGTTTTCACCTGAAGGGAGAAAGGCCATGGGGCAGTAGAGTATTAGGAGATGTATATGTTCTAGCTGTTCTGTGTGAACTTTTCCCCTGCTTTTGCAGCAGCTAGGCATTTTACTGTGAAGGCATTAACTGAGTGCAAGGGCTCCTGGCTTCCTACTGTTTCAGTAATGTGTGCAAAAACTCTTGAGACCATTATTCAGCCATAACCAAATGCCTAAATGACTGTCTCCTCTGGGGCCGAGAACTGCAGCTTGATTCCCTCCTTAGAGTTGCAGGGAGGAGACTTTCAGCCCCATTCTGCTAGCTCCAGTGGAGTGCCTGCTGAGACATGGTACAGTGGGAATCGCGTTTCCCGTACTCTCTTAGTTAATCTCCTGTACTGAAAAGCTTGAAAGCAAAAAGACTTAGTACAGTTCAACTGGAGTTTAAAAAGAATTCCAAATTTTGTAAGAAAACAACTGTTCTGAGTATAGATGTGTTAGTGATTGTTTCAAAAAGTTGTCAGATGAACAAGCTGATAGCACCAGGTTAGCCCTTGTCAATATTGCTAAAAACAGATGAAGTTTGAGACTGAAATGAAGGCTCCTGCTCCTTCATTCCTTCCCCCAGGAGCAGTCTGCTACACTAGGGAGGGTATGTGGAGGTTTAGTCAACTGCAGACAAAAATTGATTTCGCTTGGAAATTGCTTTTAGCTTGGGCCCAGTCTGCGTAGGTTGCGGTGTGCTTGGGCTGGTCCATAGAGTTCTGTAGAAGCCCTGAGTGCTGCAGTAGTTAGCTCAGCTGGCTGTAGGGTGCTCCTTGGTTTGTCAGTGGATGCCTGTAATAAATTCCTGGAGTGGAGATCCTGAATAGCCAGTTCTCTGAGCTGAATATTCCTCAGATCTTAAATGATGTTAAAAAATCAAACAAAATTGGTTTTGAGACTTTCTATGAAATAATGTCCTTTAGGAAAGGATGTCTTATGCTCTGAATAATTCAGTGTCTGCTTTTACAGGTCCCCTGTGATGGGTTCAGTGACATTGAGACTCTCGGGTGCCCAAGTCACTTTTTTGAGGATGAGCTGATATGTATCCTTAACATGGAAGGAAGGTAAGAAACAGTGAAAGGGATGAGAAGTGGAAGGGGTTTTCTCCTTTCATTGGTTAAAGGAGGATTATACTGTGGTGAATGCCTGGTGTCAGTTTCTGTCCTGTTGTCACTCTCATAACCCAATATTCCCAGACTTACTGAGGCTGTGGAGCATTGCTGTGCATTTAATTTCAGAATACATTTAATATTCCCAGAAGAAACCATGTAAACTGTTCTACAAGGAGGTCTGCTTGCTTTGTGTGCTGTTTGTTGCTTGCTTGCTTCCCTGGAATTTCATGACGCTTCTCAGCACTTGTTCCACATACATTCTCTGCAGTAGTTGTGGATTAAGGAGTTCTCATCCTCATGTTCCTCTTCTTTTTATTTAAACCTGGATCAGTTTGCTGAACTGATTTGCAGGACGGTCTCGCAGAGCACCAGGGAGCAGGAATGCTTCAGTGTGGATTGCCACTGTAAATCCCTGCATCATGAAACTAAAGCCTTTATTTTTTTCCTTTAACCTCTTCTTGTTGCTTTCCTTAGCTGTAGAAGATTGGTGTGGTTTTTGTCCCCAGATAAACAACTGAGTTTTGTTGAGCCATTGCAAAATTCACAGTTCTGTAAATTATTTAGACAGGTGAAATAAAACTTCTGGTTCACATCTGCCTGGGTGTTCTCATTACCATGATTAACACTGAGCAAGATGAATAAGTCACTGGTTTGCTTAAAGGTTTTTCTGCTGGTAGCATATAAACCATGCTGGTTTTGCTGTGATACAAAGCAGCAATAGATTTGCCTTAATGGGCTCTAATAGCCTTGATTAAAGGGGTTATTAGTAGAGCTTGGAAAAAACAAAATGGGAATGACAATCATCTCATTTTTACTTTTTCACATCCGTTTTATTGCCTTCTCTGTTTGAACTGGGACTAAACATCTCTCATTTGACAACTGGTTAAAAAGCTTTTGAGCCTTTGCACTGGCCAAATGCCTCCCTATAAAGCAGAATTGATGCTAATTACCCCCTGATTAAGCTGTAGTTGTTGCCATTCAGGAGCATTAAGCTAAATCATTTCCCTGGAAGATATCCCAGTAAAACAGTTGTCCCTATTGAGCATCCCAATTTATTGGAAGAGGTTGAAATGTTGTGAGGTTTGATTGTTCTCCTCTTCAATAGGATGGATGAGACTGATCTGACCAGCAGTCTGGAAGAGAGAAACTGCAAGTGGGGAAAGAGTTATTTGTCTGAAGAAGGAAGCTAGACTTATTTTAAAAACATGGCAAGGGTAGAGCCAGGAAATGAGTAGAATCCTCTCTTGTTTTTTTGGGGGAGAGGGCAGAGCTTTGTGCCATTCCTCTTTGGTGTAAAAGCACTCAGTGAAGCCTTGGGTAACCCGTTTCTAAAGTTCAGGTGTTGCTTAGATGCATGTGATTTGAATGCCTCTTAAGTTGGTCTGTCATACTTCAGGTGACCTCTTCAAACCTTACCTGGACAGTAAGCGACTCTGCTTCTGCGGCACTCTGCCTTCGCGTGTTAATTTAGAAAGTGAAGGGATTTTACTGTGAAAATTGTGAGGTTTTGGACTGTGTGATCTGCAGGCCAATGGTTGATCCCTTCCAGCCCTTTCCAAGTAACAGAATTGTCTTCCTCTGGGAGTTACTTTTCTGATTACTATTGGACATGCGTTCGTTTTTCTCATCAATTTTTTTTATTTATTTTTAGTATTTAGTATTGCATTCTGGAGGGATTTGGAGTCAGAGGATAATGTTTTGTGAATAAAAGAATTTTAGTCAGATATTCCTGGGCTACTTTAATCAGGATCTGTGTCGTTTCCCACAGTACTGTGCGTTATCCAAATACTGTCTTAGTGACAGGATGAAAATGAGAGATAATAGCAGTATTTTCCAAGTGTTGTAACTTGTGTTTCTTCTGATGAATTTGCTCTTAACATTTACCTCTTTGGTGACTGTGGGATCATCAGTCCTGTTTAGAAACACAATGTATAAAATTTAGATTTGTCTTCACTGGAGAACTTGAATCAAATGTTCACTCTCAAAGTTCTTGTCTAGGGCAATACCATTTTTTGTATTTAAATGTGCAGGAAAGGTCTCACCTGGAAGTACTATGCAAAGAAAATTCTATACTTCCTGCGGCAACAGAATATATTAAAAAATCTGAAGGAGTATCTTCAGCGCCCTACTGATCGACAGTCGTTTTTGGAGGGTAAGTTGGTGGTGGAAGTCCCATGTAGAGCTCTGAGCAGCTTCCCATTGTCCTTGTTTTACTTGGAGAGAGGCTTCCTTGCTTATATTTCAAGTAGCCCGTGGGCAATGACTCAGAATGAAGTTTGGTTTTTTGAGGTACCTGAAATCCTCAAAAATCTCCAGCAATTACATAGTGTTGCTTCACAATACCAACTTTCCATTAGCTTCTGTCAGCGTTGTGTGCTTGAATAGTTGTGTGTGGACAGGTAAGCAGAGAAGCAATGGAAAAGCATTAGAACACTTGCATTTAAATCTTGAACAATCCACTGAAGAGATCAGCATTAGCTCAGCATCCAGATGAGCTGACACTGCAGGAGCTTTTCAGCTGTGGGCTGACTATGGCCTCGCAGGTCAACTGATCTGATCTCAAGTCAGCTCTCTGCTATCTCCTTTCCCAAGAGCTTCTTATCTAAGGGTGAGGAGCAAGCTGCAGGCAGGGCGAGTTGTCGCAGCTCATTGCCTTTGTTCAGTGTCTTCAGAGCTGTCTGACTGCTACGCTTTGAAGCTGTGCAGTGTACAGCTGGGTGGTGGATGGAAGTCAATCACATGATAAAAAGGCTCGGGCACACTGCAATGAGCAGAGAAAAGGCTTTTCTGCAGTTGATGTCCTCAGTTTGCTGGATTATGGTCTGCTTTAAGCTTCCTGTGGAGAAAAGGGTCTTTGGAAGGAGATGAAACGTGCCAGTGTCTGAAGAAGAGTCCCTTACTCTTGGTACATACCTCAAAATGCCGTAGGAGAGGATCAGATGTGGTTCTTGTTAGTGGTAAGACACTCTGAGGGAGGGATTATGTTAGGGCAAGAAGGAAAAGCCAAAGGTGGCCTTTTCTGGAAACAATGGAGATAGTTAACTGTGTGACTTAATCACACGAGCCATAAATCCGTGCGTTTGTCTGCCATGCAGGTACAGTTACAGCACGGCTAGGCTTTACCTGGTCAGAATGGGAAACACTGTGGAGGGAAGACATGGCTTGGAGCCCTGCTAAGATCCTGATGCTTGAATACAAGCCTGTCATGGAGGTGCTAATGAAGCACTGTAGGAGGCTGAAAGAGGCATGATCTGTACAAAATTCTTTCAGGTGAATACTGTATATTCCAAAGGTTGAGCAAGGTGGAGGCTTTGGAAAGAGCATTGTTGGTAAGACAATGAGAAGATTCTGCAAAAGGGCTATCTTTTTCTGCAGAAGTTTGACAGAAGAGGGTTGGGCAGAAGAAAAATGAAAGTCTGTTCTGCTATAGTGAATTTCTGACAAAAAGATGGAGAGCAGGCATGGAAAGATGAATGTTGGAGAAGAGGGAACAATGAGCAAGAGTGATGATGATTGAGAATGTGGCAGGAAGAAATCAAACTGATGTAGAAGTGAAGTTGAGATTGTTTGAGACTCTGAATAAGAAACATTCTGAGGTGGGAGGATGCCAGTAGGATGGGAGTTGGCTGGTTAGGCAAGGCTGGTCTGGTAGCCTACCTGCTCAGCATACAAATCCATTGCTTTCCCTTTCAGGATGGTGGAGTGGAGAATACTGAGTTTAACTGGCATTTGTCATTGTCAGCTTGTTCTTTGCCTTTTGTAATAAATCCAGTATACAAAACTGAGCTTTAAAAAGAAAGCTTTTGTGTTCTGCTGCATTTGCTTGCTGTATGCCGTAGACCTGGCATTTTGAATAGATAAAACCGAGCGAAGAGAAAACTGAAGTCCTGTTTCTTATACAGTTTGTTTTTTCCAGGTGCTGTTTTAATTGACCAGTACTGTAACCCACTGTCAGACATCTGCTTAAAAAGTGTCCAGGCACAGGTGGATGAGATCACAGATAAGGTGCGCAAAGTTCTCCGGACAAAAAATCCAAGGCACCCCAGCTTGGCTTCCAAGGCAGGTACTGTACAGAAATGTGTGTTTTCCTGCAGAGAATTTCTTCCAGTCTCAATACAGGCAGATGAGGTGAAACAGCTGTCGAATTATTGCAGCTTCAAGTATTGTTGTCCCTCATCCTATTGAAGCATATTCTGACATTTGCTTAGACTGTCGTTCAGGCAACAGCTGTTTGTTCAGCCCCAGAAACTCAATTAGCCCAGAGTTGTCTGTCCATCTGATGCTGTTATGGCAAGAGGGATTGGTTAGTGGCAGGATTTTTTTCCCCCTGTGTGTGTCTCTGAAGTCTTAAATAGTCCTGATACGTGTAGCAGAGCTGTGGGACAGGGAATCAGTCTTATTTCTCTGCAAGTCTAGAACAGTCAGCAGCAATAGAAAAAGTTTCTGCCTTAACACCTCTAAAGGTCAGGCAGTGTCTTACTCCTGGTGTTTTATAAACGTTAATGTGATCTTTGATGTCTTTCAAAGAGAAAATGACTGGTGTGCCTCTATACCTGGAGCATGCTTCCTCTGCCTGGGCTGTGGGACACGGCCAGCCACAGTGCTGTGCGGGCACCGTGGGGTTAGGGTCAGGTCCTCCAGCTTCAGGAGGAAGCAAGGCAGCACTGCTGCACCGCTGAGATGCAGGGCAATCCACTGAGCCAGGCCACGCTGTGAGCAGAGTGCTGGGGTGCTGCCATGGTCACCTCCAGCCAGTCTAGTGACTTGACATGGCTCTTGTGTTCTCTACAGAGAATAATTTTGTTGTGAAGTTCAGTAATAAAAGCTAGGTACACTTCTTTTCTCAGTCTTTATTGCTCTTCACGTGTTTTTAGGAGATATCCTGATTCCAGAAGTGGAACTTCAGCGACAAGTACTTGATGCTATGAATTGTGTCCTATACGAGCAGTTAAAATACAAAGGAAATGAGCTGGATTACTATAACTCCCTGAATTCATACATTCATCAGGTATGTACTGATGTGTTAGGCAAGAACTAGGAGGCTGTAAGGCTTGACACGCTCTGTTTGTGGTATTTCATGTGTCTAAACGTAGCCAGGCAGATAATTCCGTCACTGAAGAGTAATTTGCTGTAAAATCAATGTCGTGTTTTAGTGCTTATTCTTTCAAGTTGGTGTGTTTTCATTTGTGAGATCGAACTTCGATGTTTGTTTTGTTTTTCTTACTGTCCCTCATGTTTTTACCCCTCAGGTTTTGATCCGCAGAACAGGAATTCCCATCAGTTTGTCTGTGCTTTATTTAACAATCGCCAGGCAGCTGGGAGTCAGACTCGAACCAGTCAATTTCCCTAGTCATTTTCTGCTGCGATGGTGTCAAGGAAAAGAAGGGTAAGTGATCTGCTGGATTTTGAGGTTTTATCCACAGTTATAAAAGCCAGAAAGAATTTACAGCTACAATTACTTTCCCATCCATAATTATAAGCTATCTGAAAGAAAAGATTAGCTCTCTAAAGAAATTTTCCCAGAACTCAGCTCTGCCGTTGTTGAATTTCCTGAGCATGAAATAATAGTAACCATGAGGTAATGTTTCTCCTACTTAATAAGATTATGAAAAACTGAAAAGAAGAAAGGTGCTGATTTCACTTATCCTTTCATACAGAACAGTTTCTGGAGGCCGTTGCCACTGCACACTCATTTAATTCTCTCAGTCACTGTGGCATACATCCTTGACAAGATCATGATCAGTGCACAGAAATCTGTGTTTTGTGAAGGACATCAGCAGTCCAATTCAGAGCAATGGTTTTGTCTGTATATACACTCCTTCTGGCACTAGACTTAGGTGCTGTATGTGGGCTCTCTGTTACACATTCCAGAGCAGTGTCATAATGTAGTCTAGCAATAAATACAGCAAACCTGAAAATGCATGAAGGAAAGAACTGGCGTGATGGCATGAAAACAACTGCTTAGTTTCTCTGTCTTTTCCCATGTACGTTTACCTGAAGAGGAAGCTAGGAGGGGAGAGAAGGTAGCTGGTAATGTCTTTTAGAAGGGAGCTGGAGTATGAATTATGCTGTTTTTTAAGAACGATCTTGAAAATGCTAAGAGGAGAACAGAAATAGGAAGTCCTGCTTTATCACGAGACCCATCATCACAGCCTCATTTCCTTGGTGTTTTATTAGGAGCACAGATATTTTTGACTACACCTACATTGACGCCTTTGGGAAGGGGAAGCAGCTGACGGTGAAGGAGTGTGAGTACCTCATAGGCCACCACGTGACGGAGGAGTTCTATGGGGTGGTGACTTCAAAGGAGGTCCTGCAGCGCATGGTGGGAAATCTCCTAAACCTGGGCAAGCGGTGAGTTGTAACTGAGAGTCTTGTGGCCTGTAAAGCCTCTGGGGGAAAAAGGGCTCACAGTGTGCTGGCTTCCTGTCCATCCCTGCTGCATCACAGTACTGGAGTGCTTTAAAAAGACATCGGTCACAGCAAGCAGTCTTGAAAACTGTAGATGTCACATTGCAGCATCTGGTTGCTTTTAATCACCTGCAGCTGTAGTGCATGGAAGCAAGAATATTTAGTCAGATCATTTTTACTCAAGAAAATGGACAGATCTGGGATTTTTTTGTGTGAAAAGCAGATAGGAACCATTCTCTTTGTAATGACCAGGTAGGCATAACTCACGTGCTTAAACAAGCAGTTACAAAGGCACTGTTGGATTGACTGTTTTTTATTTTCAGATGTTCCTGGTAATCACTTTTCCAAGTAGCAATAGATAAATCACAGAGTAAAGGGATTGCTTTAGGTGTAATTTAGCAAGGGGAACAAAAGCAAATTTCAAAAGGTTAACGACTTGGAGAGTGAATTCTCTGAGTAGGGCTGTTTGCCCAAGTAGAGCACTGGTGAAGGGGGAGGGTAAAGGCCAATTCTCAGTTGCATAGCATTTTTCTTCTGAGCAGGCTATTGGATGTGATAAGTGACAGTCGGCCCTGGAGTCGCTCGTTGAGTGAGTGCACCTGTGTCTGTAGCATTATTTTTGGTGACTGTCCCTGTACCACCAGAGTACTAGGGACAGGAATTGAAGAGCTAGCCTTACAATTGAGTTTCTTTTTTGCTGGCAGAGAAAGCACTGATCAATCTTACCAGCTCTTGAGAGACTCGCTGGATCTGTACCTGGCCATGTATCCGGACAATGTGCAGCATCTAATGCTCCAGGCTAGGTTATACTTCCACCTGGGAATCTGGCCAGAAAAGGTACCTCGGCACTCGGTCATGTGTTTTCTGATAGGTGAAGCGTTATTAACGCTGGGCTATTGATTTTTGGACTACATCAGCTTGCATTACAGTCTGCTACAAGTTGTTTCTGTAATAAACACAATTGGACAAGTTATCGCATTTCGGAGAATCAATTTCTACTACATCAAGCAGGGAAAGAGGCTGATTCCTGCTCACCCTAGGGGAGACTTATGAGCAGCCTCGAGTCTGAGTCATAAATTGTGATTTACTGCCTGAGTCTGACAGTTTGTCTTAAAACCAATACTTTGGACTTCCAGCTGTAAGTTAAAAGAACATTCTGCTTTGTATGCGTAGATCGTGGTGGTAATGCTAGAACCTTTGCTGGGCTTCTATAAAAGGAGCAATTACCTTATCAGAAAACCTGTAGAAATTATCTTTTACAAACACAACCAAAGCTGTTCTCTGAAACCTTAGCTACACAATCAGTGACTCTTGTGAAAAAGCAGCTTGAAAAGAATCCCAAGGACAGGGATATTAATGTCACCTTCAGCCTTGGAGAGTCTGGTGAACGTGGGAGAGGCAGTGTAGCAGTATTTGTTTTAGTGTGTCACAACACCAGAGAGAAATTCCTTAGTCAAAACTACCCCTGCTTCCTTAGTGAAGCTCACTCAGTGGGGCAATGCCTGTGCCATGTCCAAGTGTTGGGTTTGGGTGAGGAGGCAGACATGTTGTCTGGATAGCTGAGCTGAAGGCCGAATTCTCACCCCTAAATTAAGTGAAGCACATGACTGCTGGAGAAGGTGCCTTCCTTTTGAAGAACAAATTGTGCAAAGCTTGCTGTTCCTTTCTTATGGCAACAAGTTTTGGGGTTTCCACACAAAAAAGCAGCCCAAACCAAGAAGCTGTTTGTGAGGGGACTTGCTGAGCTGAAATGGCAAGCATACATACAGAGAGTACAGCTACATCATCTCCTTTCTGGCACTCAGCTTTGTGTTTGTGAAGCATGTGGGCTTTAAGTTCATAGTTGCATTTTGTTGCCCCTTAGGACAGATGACAGCCCCCTACGGCTGACTTCTCCCTGTAGTTTCTCTGCCCTGCGTTGCCAGATGTGATGAAAATGTGCAGCTCTTTTCCTATGGCATCCTCATGCATCCAGTCCTTCCAGGCTATCATACACAGCATTCTCTGGCTACCTACAATCCTGTATCTTAACAGAACAGAGCATACCAGACTTCATGGATGTCTGCCAGACTTACAGGAAGTGGAACAAAGTCCAGCAGAGCTGCCTGGAACGTTATCCTAAGTGTTTGCAAATAACAGTAAATGAAACGGTCAAGAACCCGTGGCAGCTATGGTGGCTCTGCTCGGCCTTTGCCTTTCTGTAGGATTTTTGAATTTTCACATCCTTCTTAAGGCAGTAAGATGCCAGCCAGCAATTTAAAGTGGTCGGGAAGCCGGAGTTGTATTTCTTCTTCTCATACCGAGTGACTCACCCTTTGTTTTTCTGAATTTAGTTTTTCACCTTTCATGCCTGAGATCTCTTCTGCTGCTGCTCTGAACTTAGGGTTGGCCAAAATTTTCAGCATGTGATGGAGGCAATCCTTGATCACTTGCCAGGTGCTGAGGGATGTCAGATTTTGGAACTGAGGCAGCCCCTGAGGTGTTTAGTGTTGGGACTGATGTATCTGCCTTCTTCCAAACTGCTTAGACAACATTTTTGTTAAGATCAAGATGCAGAAAGATAGAGTAAAACTTGCATTGCCTGCCTCTAACAAACTTGTTGGCAGGTGTTCTGCCCTGGTGCTCTGATAGTGTGCCAGAGGGTGCTGGTAGTTGATATTTCAGATCTATTGGACTTTGGATTTATTTTGGGAACACTTTTAAAGTTAGTGTCTTTAGTTACAGTGAATCAAGCAGGTTCTCTGTCAGTATTTCGTGGTACAGCATTATGCAGGTTATTTGCATTTCCTTCTGTGCTGAGGAACTGTGCTAAATTAAAATGTTTTTTCTCAACTACAGCAGAAGTCATCCAGAATGGCTTCACAGCAGCAGGTCAGGAGACTAGCAGCAGAATTCTTTTAACATCTCAGAAACCTTGCAACAGTGTCTTTGATGCCCTGTGGTTGCAAAATGTGATGCAGTTAGCTTGTGTGACTTAGTTGTCGGGAGTTGCTTTGCTCAACAGTGCCCTGCTGTGGAAGTAAGGAGTTTTACAAATAGAGGAGAGCACTGTTTGCAATTACTGCAGGCTGAGCGAGCGTGAAGGGCTCCTTGGGACTGTGCAGTTAGAGCAAAGGTTCTCAGTCGTGTGTGGACAACTTGTGTGGTGGAATCTAGGCCTGGGCACTTAGACCCAGCTGACTTGGGAAATACATATCTCTGTATGTGTTCGCCTGCTATAGAGACTTGTTCTGAATCTGTTTCCATGTTCTGCTTGCTGAAGGTTCTGGACATCTTGCAGCATATTCAGGCTCTGGATCCATCGCAGCACGGGGCCGTCGGGTACTTGGTCCAGCATACCCTAGAGCATATCGAGCGCCGGAAGGAGGAGGTGGGACCCGAGGTGAAGCACCGTTCAGATGAGAAGCACAAAGAGGTCTGCTTTTCAATTGGACTGATTATGAAACACAAGAGGTGAGCTCTTCAAAACCTTTATTGTATTAGCAGGAGGCTGCACTGTAACGACGAGTGCAGAAGTGTTTGTTCTGGCAGTAATGAGACATGGCTTTATCTGCCAAGGAGGTGCCTGGGATGGAAAATGCCAGGCACATGTGTCTGTGCTGCATCTCTCTTAGGAAAAGGAGAGCAGATCTGTCTGTCCTCTGAGAGAGCGAGCATTTTTGCTGCTGCTTGCTTGCAGAAAGGTCTGTGAGGTGTCTTGTGTGAGTCATCGTGTAGCAGAGAGAAAATTTCCACAGTCCAGAGCTCTCAAAGAAACATCAGTAATCAGTTAATGAGGGACTGTGGAACAGAATCTATTTCCAAAGAGATGAGATTCCTTAGGCAGCTTATAAATCTTGCTGGGCACTGTCATTACCCCCTCTTCCTGCACTGCATAGAGGCTTTGTGCTCCTGCCTGTACAGCTCTGCCAGGAGGACCTGCTAGCACTGTGTTGCTCCGGCCGTTTCTCCAGCTCAGCAAGATGTCTGAAGCTTATTTTGAGGGTGTCAGCAGTGTTGGTTGTGATGCCTCACGACTAATTGCATACATATTCTGAAAATAATGCTGGCTTTGTTTCTGGAAGTTCAGTATGAGGATTACCATGTCTGTGTAAGGGGAACAGAAGTAATTGTCCAGCACAGCAGGGGGTGATTCCCCTGGTTCTTGCTTCCTGTTCTCCTGGTTGTTGACATCCCAGTCTCTTTCCTGTTCTCATCTCTTGTTCAAATTTGGCTTTCCTTTGTCCTCAGCCGTTTGTTCCTGTCTGTTTACCTAGTCACTCCTCGTCATTTCCCCCCGCCTCGAAACACAAACATGTACATGCACAAGTTTTTTGTGTTGATTTTGCCTCTCCTCCTTGTGCCCTGAGTCTTCTTTCTGTGCTGTGTTAGCCTTGATGAAAGGAGCTGGCTGTGGAGTTCTCACAACCTTTGGTGTGTATTCTTTTCCATTAGATATGGCTATAACTGTGTGATTTATGGCTGGGATCCTGCCTGCATGATGGGACATGAGTGGATCCGAAATATGAATGTCCACAGCCTGCCCCATGGCCCCCGCCAGCCTTTCTACAACGTGTTAGTGGAGGATGGCTCTTGCAGATACGCTGCGCAAGGTGAGCAGGGGCCTCCTGTGTTTGCTGTCTGTTTAGAAGGGCATGAGGAGAAAAAGATGCTTGCGTGACCAACTCTGTTAACTAGCAGGCATAAAGTGAAAGTTAAAAGTGAGGCAGGAAGGATGGCATTGAACAGATGGCATGCTTTTTTGCTTTCCATGAAATCAGTACTGCCAGGAATGAATGTTAAGGACCACTTCGATGAAATCTCCTCTTGCCCTATAAACAAGTGTGTGTTGGACATGATTGGTTTTAGGGTGTGAACCCTCATTGCTGCTTTTGAAAGACATCATTCAACTTCTTCTGAAGTTTGAGGTTCTGTAAGTGGCTCCTGCTCAGTGAAATTGCAGCCATGCTTTGGGCAGGACCTCAGAATTGGATTTAATTAGAGAACACACTAACTTTGCTTGTCGTGGCATGGCTCTGAACAGCTTTCACTGAGAGACTGCATGTGCCCAGATCCCAGAGAACATGGATAGTGTGGACTCTAGTGCCATCTCTGGTAACAATGGGGCTAAAACAAATGTTACTTCACAATTGCCAAGAGACGTAGCAGTCTTCCTTGCACATTCATGCATCTTACCATAGAAAAAGAGGAATTCCTGACTGATAGAATATGAGGCTGGGATACAGAAAGAAGTGTTGAACCCAAGTTCCAAAAACCAGTAGTGAGCAACTCTGTGTGTTGTAAACAGCATGTTCCTTTGCCTCGTGCTCTTCTCCCCGTGACACAGAGACATCCCATCCAGCTGGTGGGGCAGCTGCGCAGCCTGACCCTATTTTGCTAAGAGAAGATGCAGAAGCTGCTGAAGGGGAAGTACTGGACAAAATGCAGTTCAGCTCTTCTGCTTGGCAGTGCTGCCTGGCGTGTTCTGATCCCAGATGTATGAGCAAGAGGTGGCTTTACAGGAGGGTGTGCTCTGCCTGTGTAGGTTTAAGGTGCAGGTATTTCTCACATGGGGACCCAGGATGTTGCAGCTCTGCCTTAGGGCTTGTGTTAGACAACACAGCTTGGCTTCTCTGAGAGTCTTAAAAATTGCATGCTATGAATTGATCTTAAAATATGCACCTCAGTGAAAATTAATCCGATAATTGTCTGCAGTGCTTCTGGGGTTGAGTCATCTCTTACGGTTTTTTTCCTAATTGTTTATAAACAAGCATAATTAGCTCTGATTACAGCTGATTCCTGAGCACGGTGTATGTGCTAAGCTATAGGTTGACGCTGTCATCTGTGGCATCCAGGAGTTTGGATGTTGCTAGGGAAAATCGAGCGGTTTGTCCTTGCTTGCTGAGGTCTTGCTGCCTGTCTGAGTGTCCCCTCTAAAATACATCCTTAGGTCATTTGGGAAGGCAGTATTTCATAACTGACTGACCTGACAGTAGGGAAGGGAATGGTATTTTCTTACTGACAGAATCTTAAATCTACACGTGGGGTTTTATCTACCACCAAGCTTGTTCCAGGTAACTGTACCTCGGTTTGAGTCCTTCCTGTAAATACGCAGGTTGAGCTGTAGCTAATTCCAAAACATGCTGCTTTGTGCAGCAGGCTCGGTGTCTACCTGCCCACTCCTGTCTTGCCTTTGTTTGCTTTGTGGCAGCCCAGGCCAGATACCTGTTGTTCAAAAACTGCCAGTCAGCATGTTGCTCGGCTCCCTGCCTGGTGCTGAGCTCGCTTCTCTCCCCCCTGCCAGCTTCTGTTTCATCACCATGTCTGTCCATTTGTACTCAGCTCACTGCTCAGCTGTGTTTCTGCAGAGCAGATTGGAGTGTAAATTGTTTTCTACACTTGCACAGTACAGGAAGAAGGTGCTTTGCAAGCCCATACAACTGCAGCAGCCTGCTGAGGTGTGGTAAGCTCTCATGCTTCTGGCTGCACACACTGACATATGGTAGCACTCACCAAAGTTCAGCTTGCTTCAGAGAGTCTGTGTGCGTTAGCATGGCTTGTGTGTGCTCTCTGAGGTGAACTGAGTATGTTTCAGAGGCAGAGGAATTATTCCTGAACGATGTTCTCTGCATCCCATTGTGTTGCCTCCTTTGCCTTGCAGATAGTGTTCTTCAGGACTTTTTTTCCTACCTATATATCTGGCACTGTGCTGGAAAAAATGACATCATTTGGGGACTGCTGCAGAGCACCTGCGCGTGGTACTTAGTGCCTGGCTGCCTCCCAGTCCCCCTGGTTTATGCAAATAGTCAGGGAGGAGACAGGCTCTCAGTCTGGGTCACCTTTGCATTTTAACACTGGTGCTTCTGTGTTAACTGTTGTGCTTAATCGGGTCATTCTTTAGTGTGAAGGAGGAAATAGGTGCTCTGGGAAAGAATCAACATGCTCTGCCTGGGGACTTTCTCTTACTTTGGGAGCTTGGAATTTAGAAAAGTGAACTTTGTTCTGTGAGACATGGTTGAAAACCAGGCTGGTGACTTAGGGCAACAGAGCGCTTGAGACTTCTCTGCCCGGCATCCCTGTGCAGTCAGTCTCACCTGAGGGCGTTTGGGAAGGATCTCTCCTAGAAAGTGATCTCTCCTAGAGCTGGAGGGACCAGAGCTCAGTGCTGCAGCTTCTCCTTGCATTTCCAAACATGACCTGTGGTCACTAGAGTGCGAGTAGGTCAGGTCCTGCTGCTCCACCCCGGTGTTGGGCCGTGGGGTCTCGGACATAAAACATTTCTCGTGCCACTGCTAAATGGGGTAAGCATCAGATAGGAGGAGGGGGCTATAAGCAGTCGTACTGGCATGCTCTCTGCTTGTTTTCCTGGATTAGGGTTTCCTTTGTTTAAAGCACCAGGAGGTGGTTTCTAGAGCTCAGTGTCATAAACAAGGCTTGAGAGAGGCGCAGGATTTATTGCCTTCTTGCTGCTTCGTGTGGTGATAACTGATTGTTTCCTTTCCTGACAGAGAACCTGGAATACAACTCGGAGCCTCGGGAGATTCCTCACCCCGACATCGGCCGCTATTTCTCAGAGTTCACCGGCACTCACTACCTAGCCAATACTGAGCTAGAAATTCGGTACCCAGAGGATTTGGAGCTGACACGCACCACAGTTCAGAAGATCTACAGTTCAGGCAAGGAGTGAGTGGGAAAGGTGTCGTGAGGACAAAAGCAGCCAGAGTGTAGCTTTACCGTCTTCGCAGACTTGCCAGGAAGGCGAGTTTGGTGACAATCCTTCGGCTTAATGCATTGAAAACTGCATTAAACTTTGTAATCGGTGCTATACCATTTTTCCGTTGCCTACCTGCCCATTCTGGCCCACAGGGACGCGTTGGTAATGGAGGCTGGGCAAAGGATCTTGCAGGGACAGTTGTGCTAAGAAGTGTGTTGTCCTTCAGAAGGATTTGCCTGTGCTGTGTTCAGTGGTTGTCTTGCCAAGAAGGTCGACGCAGTGAGATCCCTGGTGTGGAAGAACCCCGTCTTCCAGAGAAGTTGCTTGTCCTTACAGTGTTGTGGGGATTTTTTTTTTTTCAATTTTATTTTTAATGTGTATCTCATGCAGGTGATAGTTTTTAAAGCCTATTACATTTCACTGTGTCTTCTCCAGTCTGAATTTTTGGTCAGCTTTTGCTTTACCTCTGTAGTCTGATTGTTCACAGAGCTGTTCTGATTCTGAACATCCTTGTGGGCCTGGGAAGGAACTCCAGCAACACAACCAGCAGCAGAAGGCTTCCAGGGGCAGCAAGCACAGCATCAGCACTGAGCTCCAGCTGGCCACCTTGCAAATGATGCAAACTCTCCTAATGCACAACATGAGCTGCTAGCCCTTCTCTGTGCCTGCTGCACACACACAGCCCACGTTCTTGCCGTGTTCCTTGGTCTGCTCGTTGCTTTGTGATCTGCAGCACAGTCATGAGTGTTCCCGGGGCAACTCCGAGCCGCGCGGCACCGCTTCATGGAGCTTTGAGGTCGCTGCCAGAAGGAGCACTTCGCCTCTGCAGAGCTTCTGGCCGCTGCTGTCTCCCATCTGTAGGTATTTATGCAGTGCAGTGGGACTGTGACTGGAGCCTGGCCAACCCTGGACACAGCCAAACCGTGTGAGAGAGCGATGTTAATTTCTGCAGCGTGAGGCCTTTTTCTGTTAGTCAGGAGACTGGATTTTGGTGGGGGCACCTACACCAGAGCCCAGAAGAAAGAGGCTTAGCAGCTTGATGCATGTGAATTTCAACACAACTTAAAGGCCCAAACAGAACCACTGTAGGAAAGGATTTCCTCTGCCCTCAGGTATTACGGGGTGCAGAGCAACAGTGTTTGTGCACGCAGAGAGCCTGCAGAGCCTTGTGGTTTCTGAAGCAAGGCTGTAGGCTGGTTGCAGCGAGCGCGTCCTGTTGTTACCCGGTTTCGATACAGTTATGTCAGAGATGAGAATTAGGTACTGAGCCTTGTAGTTAGTGGGAGGCTCTCAGTCTTAAAGCACTTCAGTATTGCCATGGGAAATCACACACCCCGCCTGTTGAGAGAATGCGTGACCTGCATGCCATCCTCCTGCAGTACAGAACACTGGTTAAATATGAGAAATAAATTCTGAAAGCGCAGCGGGTTTCCCAGTGGAATGGTGGTGGTCTGCAGCACTCTCTGTCCTTTAGGAGGAGCAGCCCTGCCTGGGCAGTGCTAAGTGGCAGTGGTGCTGTACCCAGAGTAAAACTCTTTCCATCAGTGTGTACTGACGTGAATTGGAGCAGGGCAGGGACCTCAGCAACCTGGATCCTGGCACAAGAAAGGCAGGAAATCATCAGGTAACTTCTTAAAAATCCCTGTCGTAGTTTTCAGGGTGGGAGTAGCCTCTGACCCTCCACAACTTTCTGACGGTTGGAAGCAGAGCCCCAAGGTATCCTGGTGGGAATGCAGGGTGGGAAATGAGGCCATCGCTTCCCAGGGTCAATGCTGGCTGCTGAGAACAGGCACGCAGGGGCCTCCCCATTCCCACCCTTAGCTCTGATGCCACCAGCTCTGTGGCAGCACATGGATCAGTTGCTGGGGCTCTGTTCCCTGCCAGGCAGGCAGGCTGTTGACACCTTGCCCCTGTGAAGCACACAGTAAGAGGAGTGCTGTCTGAGTGCCAGGGAGCACTGTGCCGTACGGAGCTGCAGGAGGCAGCACAGCTGCCCAGGGGTTCTATGAAACCTGGTGCTGGTCATGTGTACACAACTGAACACGGGCTGTGTACTGGGATGAGGGTCCTGGTGTGGCTGGCGGGACCTGTTACACCCATCTTTCTGGGAAGGGTCTGGGTTTGTACCCTGAAACAGAGGGGGAAGTGTGGGAGCTGCTGCTGCCTGCAGCTCATGTAACAGCCCCCAACCACAGCCCTGAGCCATTTCCATGGGGGGTGCAACTGCCAGCAAGCAGGGAGCACAGCCCCGTGGGGGCAGATCTCAAGAGGTGTAAGAACACAGGGCAGCAACAAACCTCATCCCTTGTGCAGGCGCTGTGCAGAGGGTCTGTCCTCAAGCAGGCCTGCCTGTCAGCACACCGAGCAGCCAGGTGGCAGCTGGCACAGGGATGCTGCGTGCCTGAGTGCATTGACAGCCGTGTGCGTGCCTGCCTGGGAGAGGCTGGAGGCACACATTGCCCAGCACGGGGTTCAGCTCTGACTGTGGGACTTCAGACAAAACCAAAGGAAAATGTGTGAAGGCACCGTGTGTTCGCTCCTGTGGGGCTGGGCACGCCAGGCAACGTGTCCTGTGTGCCTGCCCGGGGGGTGGGGTGGGCAGTGCTGCGTGTGGCTGTAGGCCTGGGGAGAAGGAATTGCCATGCAGTACCTGCAGCAGTGGGGAGCATCCCGAGCACCTGCAGGGCTGGGTCACACGGCGTGGGGCCCCCTGTTTGTGTCTGTCTGCCGGGTGGCTCCGTCCCCTCCTGGCAGCATCCATCTCCCCACGAAGGCAGTAGTGGATCCTGAAAGTTCCTGATGTCTGAGTGCTGCCGGCCTCTGCGCAGGCTGTGTGTGTGTGCTGGAGGTGATCTGTGTGCGTGGCCACCAGGGCTCATCCTCTCGGGCTGGGGCAGGGCTCACGTGGGAAGAAAGGTTTTGTTGTCTGGGGAAGTTGGAATCATTAAGACTGGAAAAGCCTTCTGAGCCCCCCGGCCCAGCCCCCC
>WBMW01004046.1:97068-148964 GCA_013396635.1 Penelope pileata | reverse complement strand
CTGGGGCTGGGGGGGCTTGGCGATGCCCCCGGGCTCTGCAGCAGCGGGGCTGTGCCCCATGCAGCCGGGTGTCTCTGGGTGTCCCCAAAGTGTCCCCAAAGTGTCCCTGCCCTCCCGCTTCCCACCCGCAGTCACCTCGGAGCAGATTGAGCAGCTCCAGCGGCGCTTCAAGCAGCTCAGCAGGAACACGCAGACCATCCGGTACGGCTCCCGGCCCCATGGCACCCAGTGCCCCTGGGGGGGGGAGGGCCATGGCGGAGCGGGGTCGGGGTTGGACGGGGCTGCACCGCACGGGGGGAAAGTGAGGGGGGGAAGGCAGTGCCCCATCCCTGGGCCATGCCAAGGGCACTGAGCCCACGTCCCGGAGCATCCCACGACCTCCGTGGGATGTATACCCACAGCCCCCAGGCACCTCCTGCCCCGCTAGAGCAGTGCAGCGTCAGTCTGAGCCGGGGCAGAAGGGTGCGTTTCGTTTGTTCAGAAATCCTTTTTCTTGTGATTGCATCAAAAGGATGGGGCCGGGATTTCTGCCTCTCGGTGTTGCTCATTGCAGGAAGGAGAACTTTGACAGCATCCCTGACCTGGAGTTCAACCCCATCAGGACCAGAATTGTCCACGCCTTCTTCGACAAGCGGTACGAGGGGAGCGCGGGGCCGGCGCTGAGCCGGGCTGACAGGGGGGGAACTGCACTGGGCTCTGCGCGGTGGCTTGGGGGCAGGGGGCTGGGGGCCATGCACGGCCACCCCCAGCGGCTCCGCTGCCCCCAGGAACCTGCGGAAGGCGTCGGACGGGTCGGTGGAGGAGATCAACTTCGAGGAGTTCCTGACCATCATGTCCTACTTCAGACCCATCGAGATGGACATGGACGAGGCGCAGCTGGAGAGCTTCCGCCAGGAGAAGCTGAAATGTGAGGCTCAGCCACGGGGCCATGGGGGCAAAGGGGGGCGGGGGGGGGCACGTGCCTGAGCCCGCTCCCTGCTCTCGTCCCCTCAGTCCTCTTCCACATGTACGATGCAGATTCTGACGGGATAATCACGCTGCAGGAGTACAAAAACGTAACGTATGGGAGCAGCAGGGCCCCCCCGCTGGCGCCCGCTCGCCCCCAGCCCCCGGCTGCCCCGCAGGTGCTGGACGAGCTGATGTCGGGGAACCCCCACCTGGAGAAGGAGTCGCTGCGCGCCATCGCCGAAGGGGCCATGCTGGAGGCAGCCAGCGTGTGCATGGAGCAGAGGGTGGGAGCTGCTCCCTTGCTCTGCGCAGAGGTGGAAAAACGGGGCTGGAAGGGGCTTCCTGCCCCTCTCTCCATAGCGCTTTGGCTCTGAGGGGCTCTGCAGCTGTTAGGGTTTTTCTCCCGTATCAGAGCCTGAGGGCAGCGGGCAGCAGCTCTGGGTGAAGCAGCCCAAGCTGGGAGCTGGCGATGGGCTGGGTGTGGGGCTGTGCTGCGTAGGGATGTGTCCCATAGCCCCAGGGACCAGCTTGCTGCTGGGGGCACACCATGATGTTCTCTCTCGCCGCACGCAGGGGCCGGATGAGGTGTACCAGGGCATCACCTTCGAGGACTTCCTGAAGGTTGGTGGCCCCGCTCAGCTCCCCCTGAGGAGCCCACCTGGCCCCGCTCACCCCTTCCCCCCGCAGATGTGGCGGGGAATCGACATCGAGACCAAGATGCACGTCCGCTTCCTCACCATGGAGACCATCGCACACTGCTACTGACCACGGGAGGACGAGGAGGAGGACGAGGAGGAGGAGGAGGNNNAGGAGGAGGACGAGGAGGAGGAGGAGGAGGAGGAGGAGGAGGCCAGAGCCTTCACAGCAGCTCCGCAGTGCTGGCACGGGGCTGCATTCTGCTCTCTGGAAACACAAGCAGCTTTTACCTGTAATAAAAGGTATTTCTGTTTTTACTCTTTGCTGAGAAATCCTCCAGCCATCGCCCTGGCAGAGCTGCGTGGAGGTGCGGCCTCGGCTGCTTGAGCCAAGAGCAGCGCAAGAAGCGCCCACCACAACCCCAAATCCATCACCTCGAGCGGTGCCACCGAGGGGCTGGGACAGAGGCAGCGGGGATGTGGGGACACGGGGAGACATGGAGACGGGGACTGGGCGACACGGCAGGGCCATGGACATGGGCACACTGGGTGCAGGAGGGGAGGACACAGGGATGCGTTTCCTGGCTGCCTGCAGCTGCT
Source organism: Penelope pileata (assembly GCA_013396635.1). NCBI lineage: Eukaryota > Metazoa > Chordata > Aves > Galliformes > Cracidae > Penelope > Penelope pileata. The sequence goes on along the minus strand of WBMW01004046.1, from coordinate 146,781 downwards.
GCCCCCACCCGTTCCCCCTGGCACCAGTGATAACGCTGTTTGTGCTGTTAACAACCGGCGGCTCGAGGCGGAGCTCTGTCTCTAAGGCAGCCCGAGATGGGGAGGGAGGTGGAGAGAAAGGGCAGCAGTTATTTTTAGAAAGGCTGGAAAAATGTGTTTGTTTTTCTTTATCAAAATTAGCTCCCCCACGACACAGAGCTGGCCCCCACCCCAGCCAGCAGCGAGCTGCAGGGCGACAGGGCCAGCAGTGCCAACCCAGCAGTGCCCAACCCAGTGGTGCAGACCCAGGGGTGCCGGCCCAGCAGTGCAGGGCACTCAGTCCCCACTGGGGGCTGCCCTCCGACCCCAACCCCACAGCCCTCTGTCCTGAGCCCCATAAGCTTCCTCCTCCTCCTCCTCCTGCAGCAGAGCTGGCACGGTGTCCTTTGGGAGCAGCACCATCCCCCAGGCCCCTCCCGGGGTTTGGCTCCTTCCCCCCGCTGCTGCCCAGCAGCTGAGTGGGGCTGCAGCCGAGCACAGCAGTGCCTGCAGCAGAGCTCCCAGAGCCGAGGTGCGGATACAGCTGAAGCTGCAAAGAGGCAGTTGTTACTGCAGCTAGCAGAAGTGAGGGCGGGGAGGAGCTATGGTTACAGTATTTTTAATCGAAGTGCAGAGGAGAGAAGGCGTATCCTGCACAGTGTACAGCTGAGGTGGATACTTTGGTCCCAGGGGAGATCCTTCTTCCTCTCAGTGTCACCCACTGCAGCCACCCACACCCGCAAACGCATGTGGCGAGTGCCAGGCACCTGCCTGTGGCGGCCAGTGTGCTTTGGGTTGCGTGGAGCTAGGTGACAGGGACATGCTTAAGGACGTCCTGGGGTGTCAGCACACCGCTGCAGAGCCGCGCAGCTCGGCAGCAGCCGCGTACTGTCCTCCTCCACCCGAGGAGTGCAGCAGGCACAGCACTGCAGTGTGCCAGCAAACAACAACAACGCAGCCCTGGCTGCCCTCTGCAGCGCGGTTTTCCGGGAGCATCAGCAGTTCCTGCAGCCGCTGCGGCTGCACAGAGCGCGGGGGATGGGGGGTCAGGGCTGAACAGAACCACAGAGCGGAACACTCTGGGCTGGAAGGGACCCACAGGGATCATTGACGCCCCCCGGNGCACGGGGAGGGACAGCAGCTTTACCACAGGAGCACAGAGGCCGTGATTCTGTTGTTTCTCTGCAGCTAATTCCACAGAGCAGTACAGAACCGTACCTCCTGCAGCACGGGAGCTGTGTCCCACCTCTGCCCCTGCCCTCGGCCCCGCAGTGCCCTTCCCCTCCCTGGGGCCCTGACGTGGGGCAGTGGCTGTGCTAAGGGACAGCCACCCCCCCCTCAGGCGTTCCCTTCGGATACCGCAGGGCAGAGCCGCTGCCCCCACTCCTCCTGCCCGGGGAACCTCTCCCCGCGGACGCTTTTTGCTGAGGTTCCCCTTTCCGAGAGCACCAACAGGCAGCAGGCAGAGCGCTGCCTCGGCCCCGTGCCCCCCCTTGAGCTGTCCCCAACATGAATCCCAGTGGGGACACCTGGCGCCCCAGGAGCCGCAGCCACACCAAGAGCTGAGGGGACCGAGGGGACCGGGGGGACAGGGCGTTTCCTTCCCCCTGGAGGCGGTGGCAGCCCCCCGGGAACCGCAGGGTCGGTCCCTAACAAAGCGGTGACCGGGACGGGGCAAGGCAGCGGCCACCTCCCAGCCCAGCTGCTCCCCGCGCCGTGGGACGGACACATCCTTGTCACAGGCACTGCAGGAGAGGGGAAGCGGAGGCCCGGAACACAGCACGGATCCGCTGCCCGCAGCGGGGAGCTACAGACAGAACAAAGCTGCCCCGAAATAACGAGGCAAGATGAGGAGAGCTGACCCCGTTGCAGGCCAAGGGTGAATGTGGGCGAGACGGGGCAGGGACAGCACTGAGGCGACCAGGACAACAGAGAGCAGCAGCTCAGTGCTCAGCCACACCAGGAGACACAGCCCTTCCCGCTGCTCTCGGAACTTCCGTGCTGGCTGCCAGCTGAGCTCAGCCCGGACCCTTCTCCACGACATCAGAGCAAGGCACCGAGCAGGGGCCCTGCAGCCAGGGGACCCCGGTCAGCAAACCCCTGCGATGGGCCCTGCAGCGAGGACAGCCACCAGCCCACGCCACAGCCACCTGGGCCGGCCCCGTGGTGCCACCAACCAGCGAGACCCAGCGGGCCCCTGACGGCCAGCCCGAGACGGGGCGGGCTTGGCTTCAGACCCAGGGCCAGCTCAGCCTAAGGGACCTGAGAGCAACAGGCCCCAGCCACATGCACACGCACAGAATCAGAAAACATTTAATCTATTATTACAGAGATTTAAAAAAATAATTTATTGTTTTAAAATATTTTCGATGCGTGTGGCCTGCCAGGGTTCCAGTCATCCAGCCGGGACGAGGTCACCCTCCCCTCCCCCTCCATCAGCCCCCCCAGCCCCAGCACCTCTGTGCAGGCGCCTGCTTCTGACGCTTCTGATGCGCTCAAAGGAAAAGCAGAACGAGCAGCTCACTGTAAGGAAAGAAGCTTCCAACCTTTGGGGATCAGCAAGACGCTGTCTCCCAACCCCTCGTCTTCTCTCCCCCAGGAGAGGTGGGCACCCAGCTGCTGCTTCCTGAGCCACCCGCGCCTCTGCCAGGACAGGATCAGCAGCGCTCCTCCCACGAGCACCGGGACCCAGCGTTTCTGCTCTCGCCGAAGCACACTGCTCCCCGCACTCGCCGGTCCCTCTGTTCCATCTCTGAACATGGCCCAGCCACGTGTTTTAGTGCTGTGCTGGAGGGCAGCCCTGCTCCTGTTCTGGCTCACAGCTTTCGGCCAATGCTCAGCGCGTCGGGTGCACCTGCGGCCAGCGACAGCTCTGGCGCTTGCCCCCCGCACCGCCCCTGCGCCTTCGGCCATGCTCCTGGGCAGGACCATGGCAGCCAGGGGCAGCGAGACCCCTAAATGTTGTCGTAGGGAACTGCCAGGCCGATGTTGTAGTTGTAGCCGGTCACCGCGTCGTAGGAGGAGCGGCAGATGGGCAGCACGCTCTCCGCAGCCAGCTGGTCCACCGAGAACTCGTAGGCGTGGATGACTCCTCGGTGCCTGCGCAAAACACAGCCAGCACAGCACAGCGTTACGGCTCAGTTACAGAGTCAGCAGGGGAAGCCACCACAGACAGAGACTGCCAAGACAGCCCTCAGTTCGGTTCTGCAGGAGATGGATACTAGGAGCCATCCCTTCTGCACCGGGGCTGTCCACACAGATCCACTGGGAGATTCCCTCCCGCCTCCTCCCAGGGACCCCAGCAACCCCTGGAAACCAACAGCTGCCATCTGCCGAGACAGTGCTCATCCCCTGGGGGGAAGGTGAGCCTACTGAAGTCTGGTAGTTCAGCCAGACGTGCTAACATCCATCTGAGATGCCAACACCAAAGCCTGGAGTTTAAATGCCAGCAGTCCTCCTTCAGGAGGAGACATCATCATCGCCAGTCAAAGGAGGCAAGGCCTGAATTCCCCGCTGAGCTTTCTTCCTATTCACCTGCTTACACAAGAAATGTTTTGTTTTGTGCTCAGAAGTAAACAGCAAGCCAACCCACCAACTGCTTTGACAGGTTTCCCTATGTTTTTAACCACGCTTCGTCTCTCTGTTACTGCTCTGGATGGTGGCTCGGGTGTGCAGCAGCCACTGTGAACCCCCCCTGAAGCTGCCCCTGCAGAGCCCCAGCTCCTGCTCACTTGCGGTGCGCGGTGAGGTCGTCGTCCATGATGCTGGCACCGCGGGGCGTCTTCTCATCGGGGATGTTTGCAGTGATGAGGCTGTGAGAATTAAACCACACATAGCGGACCGGATGTCTGCAAAACAAACCCCAGCGCCGGGTGAGATGCCACCTGCTCCTAAAATCCAAGCGCAGTGAGCACGGCTCTCCATTCAACACGGATTCATCTAAAGCAGGGCCCCCTCTACAGCCAGAGGCCGGGAAGCTGCACCTTGGCTCTTCTCCTCCCAGCCGGGCTGGATAAGCACAGCTTGTCACCACCTAGTGGACTGTAACTGGAATGCACGTGGGGGCCAGAAAACTCCTGCACCTTGGCAGCAGGCAGGCAGGGAGGGACGCGGGCTGCGGGCAGGATGCTCCCCGAGCACAGCCCCGGCCCTCACAGCCTCTCCCAGGCACTGGGCGAGGGCTGGCTTAGAAATGCACTACACAGCACAGGCTGAGGCTGCTCCTGCTCCCCCCCGGCTGGTGAATGAACGAGCTCTGAAGCAGCATTTCCTGATCCAGCAGCAGCAGCTCAGCAGGGTAAGACTGCTTGTCCCCATGACCCTGCCCTCCCCTCTGCCCTCTCCCCTGCTCTGCCCTTGCCTTCCACTCACAACACTGCTCGTAGGCGAGCAGAACGACCCAAACATCTCTTGTCTATGAAGGCCTTTTTGATTGAAGTGCTCCTGTCCACATTCTGTATAATTAAACAGTATTTTAGACACTGAACCCAGTGGTTTCCCTTTGGGTCCGTGCCCCCCGCCCCAGCGCTCAGCACTGCTCCCCCTCCTCCCTGGCACGCTCATTAGAGCTGCCCCAGAAGATAATCAATGCAACGCTGTCCTTAATGCACCCACTGCATCACACTGGGCTTTATAATTCACAGGGTCAAGAGAAGGAGATAGCTGCTATTAATTACTGACAGCTCCCACTTGAACTTCTCTGACTGTAAATACCTCATCTACCACCTCCGTGGGGAAGAGGCATTAAAGCAGAAGATCAGGCTGTGTCTGTTCATCTGACTGAGAGCTGTGTGTCACTTGGGCTCACTGGCAGATACATCCTTGAGGTCTTCATTCAGACAAAGCAAACTCCCTCAGAGAGTTTTCCTTGATCAAGAAATCCTAATTTGGCTGCAGCAGCTTCTGTCAACCCCAGCACGCCGACCTCAGCTCGTGCTCCCAGCACCTCCAGCACCGCACGTTTTGTGCTTTCAGCACAAACTGTGACTTTCCTACCAGCGTCTCTGAGCTGAGCACCAGCCTGGCTCTGCCTGTCACTGCGTGAAGGCACGACGGAGCAGAGCAGAAGCACAGGAGCAGCACGGGCAGCCAGAGCCAGGCACAGCGCGATGACAGCCAGAGGCACCGCGTCTTAAAGCCAGGGTTCGGTAACCCAGCTGCTGGCTGGGGATGGGGCAGGGAGAAGATGCTAAGGGAACTCTGCGGAAAATCTGGGGAGAACACAAGTTCCCATCCTCCCTTACCCCGAGAGAAGGGCTCTAATAACCAGTACAAAGCCTGTAAAAGCCGGGGGTGTGCAGAAGCACACACACGGATCCAGGCAGGGAGGCAACTGGTTCCCGAATCACTCCGAGCCACACGGCACACCCCACGCAGACCCAGCTACCTGGCGTGCATCTCCCAGAGCTTGGTGCCCATCCGCTGGTCCCAGACGCAGAGCAGCCCCTCCTCTCCCCCGCTGACCACCTTCCAGTCGTCCATCCGCACCGCCGACACCCCCCGGCTGTGCGCGTACAGCGAGCACAGCGCCGCGCCGCTGCGCAGGTCGAACACCCGCACCCTGAACGGAAGCAACCTGGGAACACAGACAGCTGCAGCTGCAGGCCTGCGGCTCCTGAGGGCACACACACGCTTCAGGTCGTGGAAGCAGGTCTAGGACAGCCAGAGGTGGTAGGAACCAAGCGACACTTGGAGGAAACGCATCTGCACCCGTGCGCCTCAGCCCGCCAGAAATGCTGCGAGGAACAGAGGGCCGAGCGCCCGGCCTGCCACCGACAGCCCCTGGCACCCAGCCTGCGCCCACTGAGGCCCAGGGACAGGAATATCACAGTCACCAAGGAAAGAACAAAAACTATTTTAGTGAAGATGGAGGAAGGGACATTTAGTTGCACTTCAAGAGACAAAGCAAGGGATTCAGAGGTTTCTAACACCAGAGTTGTTACTGAGTACACCAGCATGAAACAAAGCTATCCCCAAGCAGCCAGCAACCAGCACCTCTTCTGAAAAGGTTTAATAATAATAATGATAATAATAATAATGATAACAGTAATAATAATGAATGCACCTGGTGACTTTGGGCAGCTTTTGGGTACACCTGCTTTTCAAAAATGGTTCAGTGAAGAGCTTGAAGAAAGGCCATGTTTAGTGAAGGGCTTTGCTGAGATCTCACGCAGTGCAACAAGTCCACAGGAGCAGCTAAAGCTAACGGAGCTGCTGTGTGAACCCAGCACTCACCACCAAGGAGTGTGCGTGCTACCCTTACGTATCGGGATTAACAGACACCACCAAGTGCACGAGAGAATAAAATGCAGTGAGTGAAAACAGAAGTAAGGGGGGAAATACTGATCTCAGCTGAAAAGAAGCCAGAGAAAGTTCCTCCCAGCTGAAGAGTACCAACAACAGAGCCATCAGGTACACATTAATTCAAAAAAAGGCCAGAACACGCTTGTTCCAACCCATTGCCTGTATTTTGGTCAGTACCCCGCTATGATCCTAACAGTGTCGCAAAGCCTTTCCTTTCCCTCTCTCCAGTGAGACTGCACCGTATGATTTTACAAAGAACACATTTCGGCAACTGAAATGAACGGCCACAGAGCAGCCCCAAACCCCAGCAGAGCAACGTCCACCTGACAGGCAGCAAACAGGCGGAACAGGGCGAGGAGCACGCTGTGTGCCGCGCCGCGCTCACCCCCAGGAAAATCCCCCCCAGAACAGTTGCTGGTGGTGGAAGGGACTTCTTGCTTTGTCCAGCTCCGGCAGAGAGAAGCTTTGGCTACACATTAGAGCTGTGCTTTGAGTAAGGATGGGGTATTTTGGAAGTGCTCACGCTCAGCACTCTCCCTGTCTTGCTGCATGTGTTCTGTGTGACAATCAAAGCTTCTTCTGTTTGGTAAGCACAGCTGGAAACGAAGATGTGTCCTGGTTATTTCATTAGCAAGGGCCCAGGTTTCAGGCAGGTGTCCATGTTGGCACACCCTTGGAAGAATTAGAGGCACACGAGCTGCTTAGATGTGCTTAAAAAAAAAAAAAAAAAAGCATTTTGCAAATCTAATGTGATGCTCTAATGTGCTCTAATGCAGAGCTGGCATGGCCCTGCACCAGCGCTGCCCCAGCAGCTGGGCTCAGTGGGGGCACGCCGCACTCGTCCCAGTTCAAGGGAGCTGTAAGGAAGGCGTTCCTGCGAGCAGGCCTTACCCTCCCGGTGCCTTTGGGGGAACACGCAGTCTGCGTTTTGGTGCACGCTTCTCAGCAACAGCACACGCTGGGCTTGCCACGCTTGCTGCCCCGGTGCTACTCACTGCCTTCAGTTCCACCAAGAGAAGGGCTGCTATTGTGCAGTGCATGAGCACACACTCCCTGTTACCAGATCTTCTATCAGCGTGAAGCGCAGCTGAGTACCCAAAGAAACTGTCAGTGCTTCAGGAGAAGCCTTTTGGAAGCCTCACACTGAATCCCAGCAGGACACTTTCCTATGGCGAGCTCCCATTTGGCAGCCTCGCTCCCTGCAGGGCTGTGGGGCTCCAGCCCCATCCCACCTGCGGGTGCCCAGCGTGTCAACGCCTCCAGCGCAGCGCCCAGGGAGGAGCTGACCTTGGAGATGCACCGGTCCTGCCTCCCAGATGCCAAAGGTATTTGCTGAACTATTGATCCCCCCCTCCTGGCAGGGCAGCGACGGGCAGCCCCTGAACTCGGGTGGGGATGGAGCTCACCACAGCGGGAAAGCTTTCTCGAGGGGAGAGGGCAAGGCATCCACGCTGGTATAAAGGGAGCACGTCGTAATCTCACTTAAGGGATATTAACTTCATCTACTCTCTCATCACTGTGGGAAAGATTGAAATTGCAGGTATTTTTACTGGGGTGCTCTGGAAAATCAATTATCTGCTTTTAGAGAAAAAAAGCTCCCGAGGACTCAATTACAGACGTCGAACTTCAGACACTGCCTTTCTCCTCTGTGCTGAAGAAGTGTGAGGTTTGCTTCCACTGCCTATTCACTGAGAAAGAAAAAAAAAAAACAAAAAAAACCCACGCTGCTTGACAAAATAATCATTTTTGCAAGCTGCTGCGCTGGCGGGACAGAGGTCTGGGATTTGGCAGGGGGAAGCACCCGCCTCACAAGCTGACACCCACCGGCACCCCAGCACCACCTGCACCCGCGGCCCCGCGCCGCAGGGAGGGGGAAGGAGCAGGGAGCCATTAGAGCCTGGCTGCTCGCCACCTCACATCTCCTTTGGTGCACTGGATCAGACCCCACAGATACCTAGCCAAAAAAGAAAACCTAAAAATTGGACTCAAAGGGTCTTTTTAAGCACTTTAATCCTTTCGCGCTGACTGTTCCCAGCGCGTCCGTTCCTGGCACCTGATATTGTGCGGGGAAAATCCTGCTCCCCAAGCCAAGGAGCTAAAGAGAAAGCTGCTAATCAGCTAAATAGAAGCTGGAATCTGTTCATATGAAAGTCTCTTTTTTTTTTTTGTCACCTGAGGGACATCACAGTGTTCTGAAATACACTCTTGACATCATTTGGCAGACGGACCCATCTCATCCTCCGTGATTCATCCCTTAGGTTATTTTTTTAATATCAGAAAGTGAGCTTTTAAATGCCAAACTAATTTTGCGGGTGGTGGAGGGGAAGTGGAAGATATTCCAAGTGGTCTCGCTGGGCTGTACACCAACTGCGTCCACCAAATGGCTTAAAAAGAAAACGTCCTCCCATGGAGCTCTCTGAAACAAAGCAGACTGGCAGCCACATCCAACTATTACCTAATATTTTGTTCCTGAAGTTCACGCTGGCTGCTTTTGAAACATTAGAGGAGAAACAAATTCAAGCAGGTCCAGCTGTAGGACAGCAGGACAGGAAGTAAGCTAATTGGAGAAGGGTTGTGGCTCTTGGTCATACCCACCTTCTGTCCTTATTGCCCGTAACGAGCATGTTTGGAGGGCTGTCCTGGAGGTTGACGCACGTGAAGTCACCCATCGAGTTGCCCAGCTTCTTCAGGCACTGAGTTGTTTCCAGGTTGTAAAGAAGAACCTGGCAGAAGCAGAACAAACACCGGCTAAATGGAGCGTGAGCACGGCTACATCTCGCTGCGGGAGGAGCAGAGCTGCAGCTACCAGGGACGGTCTGCAGGACTCACTCCTCACTGCTCTAGCAAGCAGCCATACACAGATCTCTCTCTGGCAAGAGGGACAAAACCACACATTCCAAAAAATGAAGTTTCAGAATGGAAACCACTGCAGAACAGGGATGCAGGACTTTCCAACCAGTGTCAGACGGGTACAGGTCTCAGGCAGCCCAGGAAAGCCATACGGATTTTCTCCAGGTCCATTTCTTAAGGTTTACAAGCATAAAGAAACGACTTGCTTTTCAATTTGCACATTTGAAAGAACAGCAAAAGTAAACAGAATCAGCAGTTGGAAGGTTCAGACAGATGGGGCGTGCAAGAAAAGATTCAATCCAATAGAGCAAAAACTGAAGAGCAGAACCAAGAGGGACTCAGCGCTGACGGGCCCTCGACGGGCTTCGTACAGATCACGCAACAACCAGATCAGGAGAAACACGACATGTGAACGGGCAGCTTGGATGGGAAGGAACAACAACAGCCCTGACTCTAGGCAACATCCAGGATGACGCCGTCGAGGAGTGGAAGAGGTACGAGTCGTGTCCCTGCTGCTCCTCCTCCCCGCTGCACAGCAATCAGCTCAATCACGTTCGCTGTCTCCCTGTGGGGCCAGGTGAGCTTTGTCTGTTCGGGTCACTCAGTGAAAGGGACCAAGGACTTTTAGAAACGGCCACACAGACCGGGCAAGGCCCGGGGAAGCTCCGCACAGCTCTCTGTTTCACATTAACTTCAAAAAATTACTGAATTTCATGGCGATGCTCCTTTAATTAAAGGAAACAACAACCATCTATGACCATGAGAAGAGAAACAGTATTAAAGCATCAGAAAAAAAAACCCTTCTGGTTTCCATGGCAATATCAGCATGGCTGTGTCAATGCCACATGAATATTCTTAACGTTTACTTTTCAGATTACATCCTCACACAGTTTGGTAAACACCGCGCTGTCGGTGCGTATGATTTCAACATCCACCAGAACAGGGGCCGTGAGGCTGTCTGGCCTTTCACTTTCTAGCTGTGCAATCTCAACACCCGTCTGAAAGGCTGAATTAAGAGAGCAGGAGATCATTTTGTGATGGATGCCTCCAGGCAGCAAAACCAAACCTTTAAAATCTCCAGGAATCCAGCAAAGAAGGGCAGAGATTTTGCAGAGTTCCACCTTCTGCCCCCACTTCTTCAAGCTAAAAGCTAGGCAGGGTTTTCTCCAGATGCACTACCATCTCCCTCCTAGAAGGAGGGCATTCAGATCCCATGTTCTCAGTTATTTATATTCACATTCCCTTTCCCAGTCTCATCTTCGTTATCTGCATCTGTCGACAGAACAGTGCTATACAAATCGCTTGCCCCAAATACCAATTTTTAGCACGTTTTTCCATCCCTAAGACCAAAAAACCCAAAGCAATTTTACCTTGTCTCTGTGCAGTAAGAGACTGCCTCCGTGGGACATGCAGCCTTTCCTCACCGGCAGCGCAGCTCCCACACCTCACTAACTCCAACCATGCACAACGACGTTCTGCCAAAGGCACTTTGCAGAACTTTCAGTGCAAAGGACATCAGCCTGGCAACCGAATTCTCTTCAGAAAAAGTTTTGTTCAAAATACCAAGTCAACCAACTGCTGAACTCAGCTTATGACCAATAAATGATGGGGTGCACAGTGACACACTGCAGCTCGTGCCTCGGCCCCAGCCCTGCCCTGCCCCACGCTGCAGCTCTGCAGAGGAGAGGGCCCAGCGCTGCCTCCACCCAGCCCCCCTGGGGCTGGCACTTAGTGTGCACATCCATAACCTATTAATTTATCCAAACGACCAGCGCTCCCATCTACCCTATAAACACAGGATATGTACTCGAGCAGTTATGACCGTGGAAGGCTACAATGAAAAATTGCCTGCACGTCGCAGTTAGAATTTCTGCTGTTTGAAGTCTGAGCAGATGCTCCATACGCTGCCGCCCATTTCAGACCTGTGACACTCTCCCACGGAGGCAGCACGGGCTGAGAAACGATTGGATTCTCCCCACGTAACCTGCAGATGCCCATCACTTCAGAGATGTTTGCATCTGTAAGAATCTGTAAAAATAATGCTTCAGTCCCATCAAACTTTGATAAAAGCTTGTGTCTCCTACCCCCTCAACTCCTTCTCTCCTCGTGCCAGTCTCCATTCTCTCAAAGATTGTTTTTTGATTTGTTCCAATGCAGACGTGTACTTCTGGCCAATTACCCCCATCACTGGGAGGAAGGTGCTTGCTGTGATTTTCTGTACTCGAGTTTCACCCATCTTTAAATTGAACTTCTGTCCTGAGCCACTTTATGGTCTGCAAATGAATTTCAAAACCTTTCCCTGACAAATCGATAGGTAAGGAAACAAAGGGAGCACAGAATGCGTTCTGAGGTCTGAATAATATTTTCCTGAAGACAGGGGCCTTAAAAGCATACTGATGACAAATTGGAAGTTGCTAGAACACCTCTGATGAGCTCTTCTCTAATATCCCAAGGCAACAAGGATTTTCTATTCATAGGCCAAGGAGAAAGAATGAAAATACCTGGTCAATGGGGACTTGAAATAAGGGCCTGCATGTTAAAGGGCAGATAAAGCATACCATCTTGAGCAGGTTTATAATCCTATAATGCACACTGCAAGGGGATTACCCTTTTACAGACATTTATAATCCCATAATGGCCACCCAAGACCAGTGACCTAACAGGCACAGACCTGAGGGAAGCGAACCACGAGCACTTGGGTGTGAAGTGGAGAGCCCTGGGATAATGCTAACGAGCATCCCTGCCCCAGGGGCCTCGGGGACACAGGGGAGGAAAAGCATTAAATACTCTGTGCAGATGTATCGGGATCTAATGCACAAAATAAAAAGCGTTACCTATTAACATGGCTCAAATGAAAAAGTCTGAGTTATTGGCTACGAGCCAAGCAATCTCCCAGAATGCTTAATAATTCAACAAGCCAGAAATAGCTAGAGTACCTTTACCATTATGTTTAGTTAAAGACCACAGAGATTAGAAAACACATTATCCATCTCAGAGGCGATTCTTTCCATGTTACAAGTCCCTTAACGACCTTTACCACCCCTCCCTCTCTCTCTCTCTCTTTTAATAAGGCTGAGCAAATGGGACTTCATTTTATCCGATTGCCACAGACTGGGGGTATTAATTATTCATGCTCATACTCTCTTTTGTTAAGGCAGTGCATTAGGCTCATCTCCCTCCTTGCTGCCCAGCTCGGGCAGGTCTCAGCCCATGGCCACCGCTCCTCATCTCAGGAGCTGGTAACTCCCTGCGAGGGGCACAGGAAGAAAGGAGAAGTTGCTGCACTCCAGGAACTGCACATGGTGGGTAGGGGAGCTCTCTTTACACGCTGTCCAAGAACTCGAGAAAGAAGGCTGAATTAATTCACAAAGAATTGAAGTTCCCGTAGCCAGGACAGCGAAGCCGTGAGCTTTGTTACATCTTGCAGCTAAGCGAGGTCAAGCATGGTCTGTGCACTCTGCTTGAGACACTTCCAAGAAAAACCAAGGACCTGAAGGAAATGCTGTCGATGGAAACCTTCCATGCATGTCCAATACGCCAGCAGGTGTTTCGGGATCCCGCGTTGTTGGAGATGTCTTTTTTGGATGGAACATAAAACCAACAAATCCCCGAGCACTTGTTAGCAAAGAGCCTGCGGTCCTTTCTGCAGGAGCTGGGGTGCTCGGCCCTCCGTCCTGGCAGCAGGCCAGCAGCAAGCTGCTGGGGAAGCTGCTGCCTGCCCACAGCCACGCTGCTGCCTGCCCACAGCCACGCTGCTGCCTGCCCACAGCCACGCTGCTGCCTCTTGGCCCCAGCCACCACGGCCCCAGGCTGCTGGCCACAGGGTGAGGAGCTCTTTCCATCCAGCATGCTTAAATCTTATTTAGATCAAGTATTCAAGTATCATAAGCATCAGCAACAAGCATCCTGCGGGATCATGCTCCCAAGCCTACGTCCTTTCCCTTACACAGGACACCTCCAAGAACTGCTTTCTGGAGGGAGGTTTCTGTGATCACAGACAGCAGCAAGCAGAGGATGAGGACAACAGACGCATCTGAGCTCCTCCAAGACGCGGAGGAACAAAATTCGCATTTATTTTCAGATTATGTTTCTCCTCCTTTCCTTCTGCCCATCCCTCTGCCAACCAGAGAAAACATTGCCTGCATACACACAAACTGCCAGCAGAAGACAGGGTCGTGGCATTTCACATCCACAGCGGATAAGAAGGGATCTGGTTTGTGCTCAGGCTGGAGCTATTAAATTCAGAGAGTATCTACAAAAGTGATGGGGCAATTCCATATGCATTTGCGACAGAAGTCATCACATTAAACACAACATATGGTACACACAAGTTTGAATTTTATTTCTAAAGGGATGTGGAAAAAACATTTTCAAAGTTTACAGGCCTTGGGGGCACCGTTTCCCACCGCAAACGTCTTGAATTGCCTACTGTAAACATGGCACAGAGCACTGCAACAACAGCAACAAACCCCGGCTGTGAACAAACGCAGGGTCAGCACGTCGCTACTTGCACACAGAGATAAGTGTTCTGGCTCCATAAATTTAAAGATGAGCTAAGATTTAAAAGGAGCAGATGAGGGAGACGGACAGACAATCAGAGAGAAAGAAAAAGAGTAAATCATACACAAAACAGCCAGTAAAAAAAAAATAAAAAAAGCAGTTAATATACATGAATAATGGATGTTTGATTTAAAAGCAGTTTACTCCAATATGATGTAATTTTTGACAATCAGCCAGAGAGACTATTTTGCAAGTTCTTGCCAGATATAAGTCATTGTGCAAAGCTGGTAACACAAGCACTTCTCCGAGCATGTGGAAAATTGACTTTCATGCCATCCTAGAGGTGACTCGATGCTGGCAAGCAAGAGCTCTTCCTTCCCATGCCCGGAGCTCCCCCAAGCAGCCTGAAGCAGTGCTGAAAGACCTGCACTGAGCTACAGAACCACGCTTGCAGCACATCCAGCAGCTCGGATGCCAGCCAAGTACGCTGGCTGCTCCTCCAGACATCCACACCTGCCCTAAGTTACGTGCAAAGCTAAAGGCAAGCCCAGCACAGCTTTTCCTTTTAAGTTTTCCTTTGACTGGAGTCAAAAGCAAGGCAGCACGCTGGTGGCACGAGGCAGAGCCAAGCATTGCACGGGCAGGCAGTGCAGGAGCTTCACAGGGCCCTTCTGCCAATGCACCTGCAAGGCCTGCTGCCGTTCCAGCACTGGACAGGGCCCACACGGGCTGCCAGCCCCCAGCGCCATGCCAAGCCGGTGGGTTGGTGGGGCGGGCAGATGTCTGCTGGGGCCTGGAACAAGGGCACCGGGCTCATTTAACTCGTGGCTGAGGACTGATGTAAGAGTTCAGGCACCCAGAGAGGGAAGGATGTTGTGCTCACACGCTGAGCCACACACCCACTAAGAATATACAAGCCCTGACCTGGAAACCCTCTTTCCCTAACCTAAAGGGAGGTGAAAGGAAGGCAAAGCAGTTCTTAAAATCTGAATGAAGACTCTTGGTTTCATAGATCAGCACCCTCAATACACATGGCACGTCCCAGCAGCTGTGCTTTCAAAACCGGAGACAATCAGCACCTAAGAAGCTGTGCCAATTTTGAGGTACTCACATTCATAGAATCATCGAGTCATTAAGGTTAGAAAAAACCTCCACGGTCATCTAATCCAACCATCAGCCTAACAGCAACACTGCCCACGAAATCACTAAACCACATCCCTCAGTATCACACCTCCACGGCTCCTGGACACCTCCAAGGACTGTGAGACTCCACCACTCCCTGGGCAGCTGTGCCAGTGCTTTTGGAGAAGTTTATCCTAATATCCATGTATGAGTAGAAGAAAAAAAAGCTGAATATCATCAACTTTAGCCAGTAGAAAAGAGCTTTTTTTTAAAGTTGCAAAATGATTCTTAGTCATTTACAATCACAGAAAAAAAACCAAGAAGGATTATTGTTACTTCTCAGCAAGATAGAGGTTAGTCAATACATCCTGCAAAATGTAGGAAAAAACCCTTGTGTCTCTGCTGGACAGCACTTCTTGCAGTGCCCAGCTTCTGGGCAAATCCCACGTACAGAAGTTCAGCCACCAGCAAGACTTGCCCTGCTACAAAGAGTAGCAGGTAGAAAAGAGGGGTTCATAAAGATCAATGCATGGAAAGTGAAACTACTCACAAGGTTCACGGTGGTTAGGAAAACTGAAAAGCACTTATGGAAAACTGAAATCTTTGGAACTGGAGACATTATGACACCAGAAGAGATCAAGCAGGACTGCCAGTACACAAAGAGGAATTCAGTTAAAACAGGGAAGAGATGTAAGAGTTTACAGAGAACATCTGTGACCTAAAAACATCATCCAAGGAAAACTGCAAACTACAAGATTCAATTTAAAGGATTACTTTACAATTTATGATGTAATTTTTTTTCACTTAGTATCAGTTCAGATAAACTCATGTTAGCAGGCAGCTGAAAAACTCTGTGGAAGCGTTCAGTACAGCTGCAAGAAGAGGCAGCATTTCCACCACTGATGAGAAGAGACAGGCGATGCAGAGCAGCACCCATCAGCACAGCCAATCACCAGCTCAAAGCAGATGAAGAAGTGACAGCACAACAACCAACCAGCTCCCAGAGCACCCGATCCCAGCACACTGAGCCTTCTGCCGGTAACATGGGGATCTAAACCCACTACTGCCTGCCTTTCATCCTCATCTGCCCGTGCTGAAATAATGGTCAACTTTGAGCAAACAGGAACCAAAAATACAGACACGCTCTGAACTGTGCCTTACACTGCATTCAATGCAAGAAGGGCGCTTCAAAGTGACATGGTTTTAAAAGAAAATTCATTGGCAAACTAGAAGTTTCTTTGCTGGATAAAACGACCACCTCCCATGATGACAGAAGGTAATTAACAATAATTGTTGAAAACATTGAACGATTTCAACCAAACTTTAAATACAGGAGAAAATTGGGTGTTCTCTCATCAAGAGAGTAAAGCACCTATAAATGTCACTGAAATAATTCACACATAGGAGAGAGCTCATGCGAGGCTGTGACAGGAGCCCACACTGACTCGACAGCAGAAGGTCCTTTCAGGGAAGCTCGTAAGTATACTACGTATGAGAAAAGCTTCAGTCAGATCCTCCATCAGTGAGACAAATGCATCAGAAGCCAGGTCACAGCTGATAACCCTGACAGCCCCAGTGCTGCCTGGTTCAGAGGTCACGAGTGGTGTTGGTCATGAGCGGCGCTCCCCTGGGGTTGCTACTGGGGCCTGTTCTGCTCAATACCTTTATGGATTATCTGGATGAGGGGACTGAGTGCACCCTCAGTCAGTTTGCAAATAACACCAAGCTGGGGGGAAGCGTCGATCTGCCCGAGGGCAGGAAGGCCCTACAGGGGGACCTGGACAGGCTGCATTGCTGGGCTGAGGCCAGTGGGATGAGGTTCAATAAGGCCAAGTGCCGGGTCCTGCACTTTGGTCACAAAACCCCATGCAATGCTACAGGCTTGGGGCAGAGTGGCTGGAGGACTGTGCAGAGGAAAAGGACCTGGGGGTGCTGGCTGATGCTCAGCTGAACACGAGCAGCAGCGTGCCCAGGTGGCCAGGAAGGCCAATGGTATCCTGGCCTGCATCAGAAACAGTGCAGCCAGCAGAGCAGGGAGGGGATCATCCCTGTACTCAGCTCTGGCGAGGCCGCACCTCGAGTACTGTGTTCAGCTTTGGGCCCCCCATTACAAGACAGGCACTGAGACCCTGGAGCATGTCCAGAGGAGGAACGAAGCTGTGAGGGGTCTGGAGCACAAGTCTTATGAGGAGTGGCTGAGGGAGCTGGGATTGTCTAGTCTGGAGAAGACTCTACCACTGCCTGAAAGGAGGCTGTGGTGAGGTGGGGTCAGCCTCTTCTCCTGGGTAGCTAGCGAGAGGATGTGAGGGAATGGCCTCAAGTTGCACCACGGGAGGTTCAGGTTGGATATTACGAAAACCACCTTCTCTGAGAGAGTGGTCAGGTACTGGCACAGGCTGCCCAGGGAGGTGGCGGAGTCACTGTCCCTGGAGGTGTTCAAGGTACGTCTGGATGTGGAACTGAGGGACATGGTTTAGGGGGTAATCTTGGTGGTAGGCGGACGGTTGGACTGGATGATCTTGGAGGTCTTTTCCAACCTTGACGACTCGATGATTCTGTGGTTCTATATCCTGACACAAACAGCACCAAAACTAGTGCTCGTTTAGAACTGTGGATCTCTGTGGAGTCAGAAAACAGTTCCACACACAGTGTGCAAAATGAAAATTCAAACATGGGAACAGCACACTTGGCCATGCAGTTGCAGCACTGAGATGACGACTCTCCCAGCGGCAGTCTGAGGTGCGCTCAGACTAACTTTCAAGAAACTGCAGCATCCCTGGGCTGTCAGATGCCTACAGAAGTGGGTGCTGAACTCTTCCTCACAGATGAAGCATTTATATCCTCCCCTTCCCCTGCATGGATGTCTGTCATCTAGTAAGAGGCAGGTCTGTGCCACAGGTTTGATGTTTTTCTCCTTTCCAACATAAAAGTGCCTATGAAATTTATGCCTTAGATCTCTACTCTGCTGTCAAGTTTGGTTAAAATTAGACAGTGATTAAAAAAAGAGGGACAGAGATGGCTTCCCCGTCTGTGTTTCCTCTAGAAAGCAGGTTAGCAGTCAGTAAGGGTGGGCTCGTGTGCCGACACACAAGAAGAAAAAAAATCCCTCAGGAAAAACAAAGAAAACGCAAACAGAAGAGAAACAGCTTTTCTACCACAGCAACACAGCTGGCAGCAAATGGGGTTGGAATCCTTCACGAGCAGGTTTCGGAGATCAAAAGCTCTCCTCGAGACAGACTGTCAACCTGTGACCAGCGCATAATCAACCGACGCGAAGTCCCTCCACGTCTGTGCGAGGTGAGCAATTACCATCACAGCCATTAGTGATTGATTTCCGGCGTGATGTCAGCCGGCGCAGCGCTGCCAGGCAGTGCCCTTGTCGAGCACATCCCGACCGTGTGCTGAAGAGGATGAGGCGGATGTGCTGCTGGATGCAAGCTGCCACCCCATACCAAATAGCTCAGAGCTAAAGGGGCAGTATGTCCGTTTTTATCGAGCGATGCTCCGGGGCCTGAGGAGGTTTCTCTGCTCCTTTGCTCGCACAAAGGCGATCATCAATGTGATGCTCCAGAATGAGGCAATTCTACCTTCTAACCTCCCACCTCTGTGGGGAAAGGAATTGGATTAAGGCAGCAAAGGAATTAATAAAGACAGCACGGCCTCGCAGTATCTCCCAGCCCAGAGGTACGTATGGTGGCCTCTGCATTTCCCCAGTGATCGTGAATTTTACAGGGAAATTAGATGCAGCTGGCTGGAGTTATCATAACACGACACCTTCCTGTCCCAGTCGCTTGCCAAAGAACAGGCCACATTTTTACACTACAGCCCACAGCTCCTTCCCTCTGGCTGCTCACTGCCTGCCTCCTCCTCCACATGCCCAAAGCACTCTGCTGATGGCCTATCACATGCTGACTACATCCACCAACTGAACAGAATTAGGGGACAGGCAAATGAGGAAAGATGAAGGAAAGGGATGGAGCCCCTCCTCAAGGCAACTGGAAAGAGCTCTGCCTGCAGGCTGCTCCCTGCCCGGGAGAGGTGCACCATGGTGCGGGCTGTACCAGGGGGTGCACCATGGAGCTGCATCCAGGAGCAGGACTCTGAGCCCCAAGAAATCCAGTTTCTAGTCTCCTGCAAGCAGAGAGGTTTGAGAACAGCTGCATTAGAAGCACGTCTCAGCCATGAGTCTTCAGCGGGGTTACCAAAACACTGAGGGTTTCATCTACCTTGCCAAGATGTGATGAAATCAGCTGACTGGGTCACAGGGAGCTCCAAACCCATGGCTACCTTTCAGCTTCCTCTAACACAACAGTGACACCACTCTCACCGGTTTGGAATAACTTTGTTCAAACACCGAGTGCACACACTACACAGCGCATCCTCCTAGAACTGCACATGGGCAAGTGCCCAGCATGACACACTGGTCAGGATGTCGTCATCCCAGAGGGTGCAGGGTGTATTTTCTGTTTGTTTGTTCCTTTCTTTGGGGAGGTAGTTTACTGTGGTTTTTGTTCTTGTGGTTTTAGGTTCGTGGTTTTTTGTTTGTTTTCTTGAGACTAGTTCCCCCTAGAGGACCACTGGTGCAGCATGCAGCTGGGACTCCGAGGAGCAGAGAACGCACAGTATTTGCACAGAGAACCCAGTTATCTGTTAACAATAATCTCTTCTGTTTACTGTAAGAAATTAGCAACAGATTATTGCATTTAAGAGTATCTTCCATCTACTGCCACAAAAAGAAAAAATAAGCTGAATAGCAGAGAAGGAAATGGTCACTAGCATGATTTTTTTTTTCCTTTGTTCATCACAAAAGTGCAAATATATTATCAAAAAGTGCTAAGTACCTGGTTGGGCTCATTCAGTAACCAGCCAAAGCCTTTGACACCGAAGGCTGCTTCATGAGCAGAGACATCAAGACAGGTGACAGGCTGACCATAGACAGAATGGAGAATTTTGCCAGGATCTTCTTCTTTCAGCAGGTAGACAATGTCTTCTGCAGCTGCTACTGCCACTGGACTCCCCGAAACCTCTGGAACCAGTTTAAGGAAGTTGACCTAAAAAGAGCAGACTTTTAGATTTTGTTGCAACAGAAATTCTTTTACAGCACCGCTGTCAAATGCTAAACTGAACAAGCTACAGGTTACCAGTGATCTTGAACCATCTCAGTTACAAATTCGTTTCAAATGAAGTCTGAGTAACAATTTTATTTCAGAATTTTTCAAGTTTGACTCCTATGATGAAGTATAGCTTGAAGTCAACAACATGCAAGAGTAAAATGAATACAACACTAGTAACACTGTTACTAGGAAAATTCTTAAAATGTCTGGGGATTTTGTCTATTTTGAAGTATGTAAAACTGACTTTGAAAGAGGGGATGAATCAGGAACGGTTTAAATCTACTTCATACCCATTAGCTGTGCAGCTACTTTCTTGCAATAGGAGAGAAGTTGCAAGACTCTATTCTCACACACTTCCTTCCTCTCTGCAAAAAGTGCTGATACTCTGAGCCATAATAAAACTTCAGAGAGTGGGATCGCTTTTGATTTTTAATTAAAACAGCCTCAAAACTTCAGTGACAGAAGGTGCAACCTAAAGAAGCTGCACAACTAGTTACAGCTTCACAAGTGATACTATTAGCTTGTCTGCAATATCCTGCCTCAGAATTCATCAGATAGCACTGATCTGGAATGAGACCTTGCGTTTTAGCTCCAATTCTATGCGAGAAAACTGATTTATAAGATGAGCCAACTTAGTTTAATGTTGACAAAAAAAATAATTGAAAACAGCCAACCTCCAGCACCATATGGACTTCTATTCATTTTCACTTGAAGCTTAAGCCAGCATTTCACCCTTGCTCTTCTGTAATGAAAGGCTTATCCATTAACCTGCTACAAAACCACAGCCTCTAACTGGAAATACTGTTATCTAGCTCACGCAACACCCTTACAAGATTGTTACAAGATCCCTCTTAATTGTACCAAAAATAATTAGCAGATTAGGAGCTGCTGGAATGGAGCTGGGTAGCCTGGAGACTCACCAATTTCTGAATTTCAAATGTTCCTGTAGTTTGCCAGAATCCCCTGTCATTGGGGCTTTCCACTTTGACCTCGAAGCCCGAAGCTGTTGCCACCGCTGCGCCCTCTGAGCCCAGAGCCAGAGCCTGGATCCTCTGGTTGTGCTGGTAGTGATGGATGGGCGCGCGCCCCGTCATCAGGCTCCAGACGCTGACGGTTCCTGTACACAGAAAACAGCAAACACACGAGCTACCTTAGAATTGTAGAAAAACCATCTGAAGATTTAAGTTTATAAACGTTCTAATGAAAAAGGTGTATATGTAGAAAAGAGACTCCAAAGCGAGGGAATTCCAAGACACTGCAGAACAGCACATAACAGGTTCAGAAGAAACCTTCCAAAACGATGGGTGCAGGCACTAGAGGCTGTGCTGCTCTCTGTAATTCCCACATTTCAGCTTTCAGATGACAGATAACCTCGAGGAAGGCCACTTGACTTCTCTCCCTCTCCCACATTTTGGGAAGAGCTGGACACACTTGCTCTCAAATAACACAAAAATAGTGAGGAAGAGCCCATGTTCAAATGCAAGTCATCCTGCTGCACAAAGATGTTTCAGAGCAAAAAACCTGAAGCTCTGCACACACACCAGTTGGGACAGGGACACACACACTTTGCAATCAGCAGCAAAACTCCTGGTAGCGATGCTCTGGAAAACAGAAAACGCAGAGTTCAGAGCTTTCAGAAAGCCAAAGAATACAGACCCCAAAGAACACACCAATAAAAGGTGAGAGAGAACACATTTGAAACTTCAGATTTTCGCTGCACAGATCGCAGATACTCTGATTAAAGGCATGGTGCATTAAAGCAATAATCTGAAGAGCAACCCGAAGCCATCAGGAGCGTATGACGGAACAGAAGGGCCGGGCAGAGCTGGGGGCTCCTGGGCCACCTTTGCTCTGAATTAACCGAGGAGCAATCTTCAGAAGTGACAGGCAGGACAGGACTGGAGGAGCCTTCCTCCTGCCCAAGTGTGGCCATTAACGATGAGATGATTGATGACAGCCATTCCTTCCGAAGGAGACATAAAAGCTGACAGGCAGCTGCGGACGGGCAGCAGTGCCAGTTTGCAGCACTCCTCCCGTGTCCCAGAGGAGGTGAAGCAAGAGTGCGGTAATGAAACTGCACGGAGCAAAATGGTGCTAAATGAGTTTAAATTGATTTACGTTTGCTTTTGTAAAGATTATTTGGTATCTGGAAAGTGCTACCGATGTGAAATAATGCAGATAATCCTTAAGATCCCTTTCTAATGGCATTCCCACTGAATATTTATATTCCTCGCCATGGGAATGAGCTCCATAATGGGGACCATTTTTGTTTTATTAGGGATGCATATTTAAATTAATCTGCTATTTGCCTAAACAATTAGCTGCCTCTGTTTGTTTACACAAAGCCAAAACTGCAATTAGGCTTCCATCAAAGAGATAAGTCCCAACTAAAACTGTCCCGATGGAGTCATAAGGGCTGCGAGCAGAACTTCCCAAAATTACTTCTTAGCATAATGGTAATTATGTTAATTGCTTGAAAGGTAAATAACTGCTGAACTGGTTTTCAAAAACACAGCACCAGCCTGCAGCACCCACACTCAGTGAGTTAACGAACACGGCCGGCCCCGCGTGCTGCTCCAGCACAAGGCAGAGCCCGGCTCCTGGCAGGGCAGGGGGCACGCCGAGCCCCGGGGCAGCTCTCAATGAGCAAACAAATGGCAATCAAAAAATCAGTGCTGCTAGGGAAGCCTGCAGTCTAGAGTTCTGCTCCCCCAAACCAGGCAGCACGTCCATTGCCAGTGCATCTCGAACATCGCAAAGGAGAAGGCGGTGAAGCGGACTGTGCAATGACTCAACCTGTTCAAGGCAGGTAGGTGGCTTCAACCAAAAGTTCAATGGTAATATCTGCACAGAACACCTGAAAATTCTATCAGGCAACTAGAGAGTGTGCAATGCCCGATGCACAATACGGTGTGAAAACATCCCCTGTGCCACCAAAACCACGACTGAGCTGTAAGGTCGCAAGTCACGGAGCGGCACATCAGGAGCAAGGACAACTCGTAAGGGACACAGAGAACACCACTTTCTTTCACTGGGATGAACAACTCTTTCCTTGCAAAAGCATTGCTCGCCCCACTCTGCTCTCCCTCCCTCCAAGGCAGTGTTGTGTTCTGTACAAAACAGCACAGAACGGCCTGGGTTGGACGGGCCCTTAAGGACCATCTCCATCCTCTGCTCCTTGCTTCCAGGCCAAAGCTTCAGTCCCTGTATGGACCTTCTGCTCTCCAAGCAAATGTACTCATCTGTGCACAACAACAGGAAAATATAGACACATACACACTTTTTTCTTTCTACACTAAAAAAGGCAAACACTCCACTGTATTTATCAATAGGTAAAATTATTACTAGTTCTGAAAGCGCTACTTATAATGTTCTGCATTCTGTTTTTCATTGCAGAAAGGGTAAAATGTATTTATTAGTGTGGAAGCCTTTGCAACAGTTAATCTTGTTAGTGTAATAGCACAGAAATGTCACCATCACAGTTAAAGATATTGGTATGGCAACATAAAAAAAATTAGGCATAAGATTTACCAGGGCAGATGAGATCACTGCTTTACATAGTCTGTCTTCCTGTCTCCAGCACTGACTAGTACTTCATTTCCAAAGCAAAAATCTTTGCTAAGGTGAAGTTAAGGTTGTAAGCATATGGTGTGCTTAGCATGTTTTCTTTTTTTTTTTCCTCTTTCTCTTTTTTTTTTTTTTTGAATACTGTAATCTCAAAAGTTAGAAAGCCATTAAATCAAAGTTATAAGCAATGCCTTCACAGCAGGCTAAAATCTGCGCAGCAATTGTGATTATTCCAACTGAACTCTAACAGTAACTCCTGAAACTGATTTGGACTTCACAGAGCTTGCTTACATTTTGTCTTGGCTCAAGAAAACAAGGTAAGTGCAGGAGGCTGATGAAGATGCTGTAATTGCAGACACTTGGCATTACAGCCGCTCTGCTGGTCCCCCTGTTTGTCACTTCAGCACAGGTTGTACAGAGGATCTAGGTCTGTAACTTCTAATCCAATACACTGTTGAAATGCAGTCTGATGAAAGGTCCATTTATTGCCATTCACTCGAGGTTGTAGGATATTTGGATAAAACATTTGAGTCTATTCCACCTCACACAGTGCACTGCCAATCGACCTCTTCTCCCTCGTTAACGGTGACAGGAGGAGACGTAATGGCCTTAAGTTGCACCACGGGAGGGTCAGGCTGGGTGTTAGGAGCAATTCCTTCTCAGAAGGAACGGAGAGGCACTGGGGACACGGCTCCGTGGGCTTGGTGGGGTGGGGGGGGCTGGGCTTTTCCAACCTTAATGATTCTGTGACTGTAGCCCTATTTCAGCAAGGGTCAGCGAGCATCACACACACTCCTGCTTTGTCAAAGGTGAGGCTGGAGGCCATTCCCCATCAACAGTCCCCAGCACTGCCCCCTCCTTACACCTGGAAGCACAAATACCATCCTGCAAGAGCTGCTGGTTTTTCACATCCGTTTTCACAGAGTTTCTCCCTAGTATAAGAACAACGCTTTTGCTACAAAACAGTGTCTCTCTTCCTACGACCAAGTCGAACCCTCGAACAGGACAAGGCTGCAGAGCACTGAGGCACAAAGCATTAGGTCACATGTGGGACTCGCACAGCAGCCCAGGCTCCTGCATGCTGACTGCAGCAGGCAGGGCTGCGCCCCAGCTCCTGTGCCCAGGTCCCAGCCCCTCGCTGCACCCACAGTCCCACGCAGGATGGTACCGCAAGCAGCAGCTGGCAGCCTCAGAAAGCACACAGCAAAGTACATGTGTTACCTGCAAAACCAGAACAGAACAGCACATACAGAATTCTACGCGTGCTGAAGCGGGGCTCTGCACACGCTCATGCCTTTCACACAGCTTGCTCACAGCACAGCAGCAGGCCAGAGCCAGGAGCTGCCCAATCCACACTGCTTGCATGACGTTCCTGTTCGTAGGTCACCATCCTGCTGCTTCCTATCACGATCTAAGCTAATTCAAAAATAAACTACATTGTTTTTCACTTTTGAGAACAGTTCCTCCGTGTACTTTTTCCTCTAAGCTCCTTGTCATTTGCAGGTGCAGATGAGCACGTCTGTCCTTTGCTCCCAGCCTGGTGGTGCGAGGCACGTGTCCCTGACCTGGATGGAAGTCACACACCTTGCAGCCAAACCCAGGGCTTTGCATCCACAGCCACCTGCACACCCCTATATATTTCCCACGTACGTTCTGTGCAGTGTTCTTCAAAACACGAAAAACAACCCCAAACCCAAAACCAGTCCTTAACTCAAGGCTGCCTGTCTCCTGCTCCAGCTTTCTCACTGCACACCCTGGCACTTAGGGGAAGGCTCCCAACACACCACTCCATTTGCAAACAGGGTACAGAAGAGACAGCACCTGCAAACAGCCCTAAGGGCATCAGAATGGACAAGACAGCAGCCCTCCAGTCCCAGAAAGCAGCGCTGCCAGAATTCCCCTCCTGGAGGCTGCCAAGCAGCAATCCCACTTCCGATCCCTGCAGACAGCACCTTCCCCTGCTCCGAGGTGCTGCTGTGCAATTTCCCAAGGGCCACCAACTCCTCCATGCAGATCTCAAAGCATCCCCAAGAACAGGAACAGCTCTGCATCGCCCCACGATGCCTACATGAGTATGAGCCCTGCATTTAAAACCAAAAAACCCCACCACCCAGTAGTTCTCTGGTTGCACCACATTGTTGTCAAGTCAAACTCCATGACTCTGGATGGCGGGGGGCTGATGGCTACAGCAGACCACTGCTTCCCCAAAGCTGTGGCTCGCAGCCAAAGGCAGGCAGGCATGGAGCAGATGGAGTCCTGGCAAGGCCCCTCCTGTCCCTGCATTAGCAGCATCTGCTCATTACCCAGAACCCTCGCCTGCTTTATCTAATGCTCCAGGAAAAGCATTTTGATTTGATTCATTTCAGTTCGGTAACGTGCAACACAATTAGTGGTAAAATCAAACTGGAGGGCTGCCAGTGCTGACAATGGGAAACAAGGCAGAAGAAATATGAGGCCAGTGGGTTGGAATTCAAAAATCACAACTGTGGCTCGAGCTGCCAAGTCGCGTTGCCCCAGGTGTACACACAGTGCCCCCGCTGAGCACTGGCACGGGCAGAGGGAACTTCATTTTCTCCCCGTACATTTTCCTCTCATTTACCTCTCCTTGCAGCTTGTTCCTCGGAGGCTGACACTGTTGGAAACATTCACCCACAGTCACAATTCAATTTTTCTTTAGTGCCATTGCAGAGATGCAATTCAGCTTGGAGCAGGCATCCCAGTCAGACCACCTTTCCTTGCTATTTCACACACCCGGGGAGGCGGCCGCTCCTGCCGGAGCTCCGAACAGCGCTGCGAGGCAGGCAGGGTGCGAGCAGGATCTGCTGTTAGCTCTTCCCTGTGATCAGATGCCAAGGACATCGCTGCATGAGCTCTGTTGAACTGGGAGAAACTGATGTTATCTGCACGAGTCTGCTAGCCAGGGATGCGACAGGGAAGTCTAGACTCTGCCTGACAGCATCACCTCCAACACTAGCAGATGGCTGCTCTGTGTTAGTCAAACTTACAAAGAAAGAGAAAAGGGAGCTGGAAATGTACAACAAAGAACAATCAAACACATTATCTTCAAAGTCGTCCTTCCTCCTCCCACGTTTAAAATAATTCTCTCCATCAAACTGTAAATACGCGCTTTCAGATTTGAGTTGGTAAACATTTCTAAAAACAGTATTTATAATTTCCTGTTCACATAGAAACTAATCTATTCTGACCAGGGTTCTCAAATCAGAGTAACTGCCATATCACAGAGCCCATTAAAATCTCTACCCAGAAGAATCAGACGCCGAGCTGTATGCAAACGACTGCAGTCACCGCACACACAGCCCCGACGACAAGGAACACGACAGGAAAAATCCCCAGGAAGGTTATTAGATTAGTCAGTGGGAGACTAGAAAGCAAACAAAAGGACCTCTGCTGTACTCATTGTCTGCCACACTGGACAAAAAGCCAACACTGAAAACCATCACTGTTATAATTTCCTTTGACTTGAGTAAATAAGATTCATGTTTTGTAATACCAGGCTCGCTGCTGTCAGAAAGCGTTGCCTATCAACAACACAGAAAATGGAAATAGCACAGCCCAGGCTAGAAAAACCACTAAGAATACTGATCATCTTAAACACTTATTTTCAGATACAAAGCATGTAATTTACTTATAAAATAAAAGGATTAGAGATTTTGTTTGGATTACCCATCTTTGGCTTTGCTTCCACGTGCAAAAATGCCAGGATCAGAGACAGTGGGTGTACAATGCTCTTCAACTAAAAAAGAAACAAACAAACAAACCCCTCTTTCTTCACACCCAAGGAGAGGCTTGAGGATCAAATCACACAACCTGAAGAGAGCTGCTAGGAACTGAGTTCTGCCTGGGAGCCCAACCTGGGATCCCACTTGTCAAGCACTGACCAAACTTGTTTTCTTTAATTGCTGCCCCCACGTCCAGCAGATGTGTAGTCAGTCTCTGCCTCTTGTTATCCAATAAATAAACATATTTAAAACAATGCACGTAACCAGGATTTCATTAGTTTCATTAACCATTAGGTCACAGTTTTTGTTCCTCTGTATCGAAGTATGCAACCCAACAATGCAAACTAATCCTCCAGTTAAAAAAATGTGCATCCGTACACCACGCAGGGAACAAGAGAGGACACAGACTCATCAGACATGCAGGTTTACCACTATTCCCATAACAGAGCCTCACAGTACCCTGAGGGAGTTTTGGACAGAGGAGAATGCTGGTGGAAGAATATTTAATATTTTTATAGCAAAACAAGTTATTTGCTTAAGATAGTTTGGCTGGACTTCAGCCTGGCACTCAGGCTTTGTGTAGTAGTTCCAGGAGGAATTAAACATCAGTTTTAATGGGTGCTATGTTCCAATGCCTCCTAATGCATTTAGGGTTATTGGCCAACTTTCTCACATAAAAGCAAGTGCATGTGTGTGTGTGTATATACCGGATTACGGACACACAAAAAGCTGAGCACAGCTGCTTCATTTTTGTAAAGCTTTTTTTTTCTCCCCTAAATAGGGAGGAGAGTTGTGGTTACTCACCGTCCTCATAAGCTGCTACAGCCAGAGAGCTGTTTATCCTCACAAAGGAGACGTGTGGCCGAGGTCCAGCATCACCAGGATCGTGCACTGGTTCCAGGATGGGGGCTGTGTAGTCCCAGGTGCGCGTGTCCCACAACCTCACTTCCCCCGATGTGTATCTGGAAAAGAAAGGCATTGCTCATTCCAAAAACATCTGAAAAGAGGTAGCTGCAAGGGAACAGAGGAAGGAACAAGAAGTGTCTGAAAACTCAGTGCCATTTGCAGCTCCCAGACTGATTCTCCTCGTGTCTACAATCCCATCAACTTTGTTCATTTTATTCCCATTTACTGAAGACAGCACCAAGCCTACGATAACAGGCTCCAAGAACAGCTCTGCTGAGCTTCCACGTGCTGCAGCGATGGATATTAGCTTTACAGATAAAAAGCAAGGGGAGCAGGGCTCCGGGAAATAAAAGTTAATCGGCATTGAGTCTAAACTGCATCATGGCAAAACTTCAGTCTGTTTCCTTTTGGTCTTTAAAAACGTGTGATTGTGGCCATGCCAAGGCCATGCTGTTTAATCAGCGTATCTGTGTACGTACATACAAGCACTCGCACGCACACACCCATCCAGCCTCCTGCTCTCCAGAGAAATAAGCTTCCCAATGCCTCAGCAACAGATCAGAGCCGCCTGCATCTCTGAAGACTAATTAATTTATTCACAGAATTAAGTGTTGTCTCTAGAATTAGAGCAGCGTGTCCTTCTTCGCAGAAGACTCTTACCAAACCATCAGAAAAACTACGGGGTAACACCAGACAAACTGTAGCTTGCTGAAGAGAAAACCAGAAAATAGAAGTCAGCTTCTCAGATAACACTGAATACATCTAACGGAACGAAGGCTGTAACACAGCAGCAGAAAAACTGTTCTGTGCCACAGTGTACTATCAATGGAAAAAATCACTCCTGCATCTTAGAGAATTTTCCCCTATAAGTGGTCAAAAAATACTGTCAATTTGGAGCAGACATATAGCTGTTTAAAAATAAGTTTTGACAGAACTGTGACTATGAAGAGTCAGTCTCAGCTGCTTCTCTGCCACTCCTGAGGCACGGATCTTGCTGGAAATGAAGGGTGTAACCTGCTCTCTCAGCTTTGTTGCTTTATCCTGCCTTTTGGGAGAAAAATACTTCAAGAATCAAAAACCTAAAGGGCAGAAATATCCTCTACTTATGATGAAAATAAGGAAGTATTTTGTTAACAAAGCGGAGGAAGGAAGGTGCTTAACCACGGCTCCGAAGATGCTGGATGGGCTGCCTGGTCCTTCAGGGAGTGCCGTACACCCGGGCTCTGGGTACTCCGGAGCAGATTACCCCCAACACCTCGGTGGTGAAAATGTACCACTTCATGCAACAAAGCAGAGCGTCTGAGGAGGTGTCAGAAAGCGTTAAGGGAAAAAGAGAAGCATACAATTCTCTCTGCTGAACTCAGAAGAGAGCTGGGTCCTTGTCACCTGGTCCCTTTCAGTGCTTCATGCCACAAAATAGAAGAAAATGAGAGAAGAGGGTGGCACGGCATTTCTCCATCCTCCTCTTTCTGCAGATAAGGTCCAAATCTCCCTACAGATCTTGCTTTCCTTTCCAACTTACAGCGGCACTATTTGAAAAGAACAGTGCAAGGAAGAAGCTTCCACAAAGCAAAGTGTTTCATTTTGGACTGAACAAGCTGACCAGGTTTATCCACAGAAAACATCTTCAGTTTTCAATACTGAAAAGCTTTCAAAGGTTAAAATTTATCTGGAGATAAATGACAATAAAAACTGCATTTGAGGAAGGTAATGACACCTGTCTGTTGTGGTTCCACTGCAGCCTCCCGTTCTTCAGTCCCTCCCTAGTGACAGATAGGTGATGCTCAAGAGCTTCCACTTGATCCCATTGAGCTGTGCTGCCCTCCCACCCTCAGAAAGGACTTGGTAATGGAAGAGCTTCTCAGGTAGACCTCATGCATGCCCCAGTGGGTTTAAACAGATGCTACAGATTAATATGTAAGAAGATTGCAGCTGTAATGCTCATTCCTGATCTGTCATGACAGAGAACCATAGAACCATGGAGGCTGGAGAAGACTTTCAAGACCATCAAGTCCAACCATCAGCCTAGCCTGAGTCCATCAGAATGGAGTATTTTATGTGCCAGGAAAACAAGACNCATTCTATGATTCTATGATTCTATGATAAGTCCAACCATCAGCCTAGCTTGAGTCCATCAGAATGGACTATTTCATGTGCCAGGAAAACAAGAGTGCCTTCCAAACTCTACCTTCATGTGTCGTGGTCCGGACATCCCAGCAGTGCACTGCAAGCTGAGACAAGTGCCTTAGGTTTGTCAGGGAGGAGGGCAGCAAGGCAGCTCCCCTCCAGCATCCCTCCCACCCCATCTCACTCCCATCCTTCCCAGCACAGCATGACAGCATCCCAGTCCCCTGCGGCAAACCTAATGGATTTGCACAGACGTTCCAAGATCACACTGGAAACCTAAGTGGAGGTCTAGGTTTGGGCATGGAATCAGAATGGGGAAATGGGAGTCATAAACCATCTCACTGTGCTGGCCAGCACCGCCACATGTCCGCTTCCAGCACCACTGGGCCTGGACCAGAACTGAACTGGAAGAATTTCAAATACAGATGAATCCAATTCAGAACTAAAAAATTTAACGGTTCAACTCCCTGCTTTTAATGCTGTTGTAAAGAGCAACACACTTTCAATTTGTAACCACAACAAAAGGCTTTTAAACTATTAAAGCAATGCCTTGCTGTAAAAAAATAAAAAGGCTGCTTTATTGCGGATAATTGGCAATTCTGCCATATCAATATGGATGGCTGAGGAGAAGAACACGCTGCACTGCACAGAAACTATTCCTATATAATCTCAGTATTTCTATTCATTCCCTACCACAACAATCTTTATTTATTTATTTAGCCCTGAAAATTCTGCTTGCATTACCAGCTACTGAATGAAAGATCCTAGGTGTAAGTCTGCTGCTGCAGAACAGGCACAATGCTCCGGACCCACTGAGTTACTGATTTTCCTACTGCAATGGCCATGAAAAGCCCACAGAGCTTTGTTCTGGAGAGAACAAAAAACATTTTAACACAGCAATGAATACACTGTATGGTTTACAATAACCAACAGCATCCAGCTGCTGTTCTCCCCAAGGCTCCCCAGGCAACTAAGCCAACCTCTCCAATGGGCTTGCACTTCACTTTGCTGTGGTTCACATGTTCCAGACATCTCAGAGTGTATATATGTGAGAAGCAGCAGCAGGAGAAGGAGGAGCTAGTTTTTTGTAGCTATATTTCTCTTCCTCTCCTTGACAAGACAGCTCTGTTATTCTAGACAGATAAGTATACACAAACGTAAAAGTGAGCCTGCAAATTCATTACAGATGAATAAAATAAACTTGCTGAAATGGAGCAATGATAGGTGGGTTGCATATGGTACAGAGGAACTGAAAAAAAAAATTCATATGGTATCTACAAACGTACTATAATAAAAATGCCTGCTCACTAATCAAAAGCATTTCAACGGCTTTTACTGGCAGCAATGTCATAACGAGATGAACAGCTTCCTCGTGCCCTCTCATGTGAGTGAAAGCAGAAGACCAAAGGCGAAGGAGATGGGGGCTAAAAGCTGCTGCTGTCCCATGATGGCTGGAAGCAGGTGGTGAAGTGCAGAGCACATGTGGGAGGAGGCAGAGATGGAGGCTGGGCACCGCTCTAATGAAGTGGTGCTGAAGAGGCGGACGATTTCATAAGGAGAAAAACATCAGGAAACTGGTCAGCACACAGCATCTCATCTGAAAAAGCTCAACTGTGTTGGATAGCAATAGCCAGAACAAATTTGGGGAAGAGGAGGGGGGAGGCTGATCTCTCTCCAGAGCCCCAGATGTCTTTATCGTTGCCTAATGACAATTATACTCAACCAATTAAGACACTGCTATCACAGTTGCATTGTTAGTAAGCCTTTGGCCCTGAGTGTTGATGGCTGTCTAATTAGTGTTTGTGCAAAGTACAACTGCAACTAATATATAAACTGACAAATACACAAAAGAAAAACTGTTAACAGGAACATTTTCAAAACAGTAGATACTCTCCTCATTCAGTCCATGGCAGCAACAGAACGAAGCTGCTTTCCTCCATGGCCTGCTTACTGCTGGCCCTGCAGAGCTGCACTGAAGCAAGCAGGTCGAGCGGGCTGCCACCAGCTTGCTGCTGGAACAGGGACTGGGACAGGGGGCGAGTGCATCCCGTGGGTGCCCCAAGCACACTGCTGCAGGGCAGGTCCTGCTGCACCCAGCTGCTCTGAGCACCAACAGCGTTTGATAAGACACTTTACAAATCAGTCTCTATTTTTTGTATTTTACCTAAATAATTCATTGCAAGAAAACATAAAGGAAAGGGAAAGAGAAGCCTTTGTTTCACAGTCAGGTTGGATTTCCAGAAGGCAAAGTCTGTTTGGTTTCCAGATACCTGTGGTGATCAACAAAACAAAAAAAAAATCCAACAACTTTGTTTCAGGCAGGCAGCGACCATCTGTTAATACTCAAAAGATCTTATTATGAAGTCCTTACAATGTCAGTGCATTTTACTTTAGTCAGTAGGAATTTTGCTCCAGCAACAATCTCTAGCTGTAGCTCTGTTTAAACGGACGCCTGTTGATAAACAAGTGAAATAATGAGTATCCTGCCTTGTCCTGCTGCAACGAGCACCTCGGACCTTTCACCCTTATTCCACCACAGCAACTAACCTTCATGTGGTTAATTAAGGTGCCTACTCAGATCCCCTCAGCAAGCTTAAGAGTAAGGTTCAATTAAGCACCCGAACCCAAGTCCAAACACTTTTGCTGGTGAGTTCCAACGGCTCCTGAAGCTGCATCTTCAACACAAAGCTCAGGTAAGAAAGCAATCACTCCTAACATTCAATTTCAAAAGCCCCTTCATAAAACATGTTGGAAGCAGGAAGATACCTCAGTCGCAACACATAATTCTGAAGTCATTAAACAGATCCTACTGCCTTCTTTATACTCAACGTTAAGAGCCACGGCTCTTTCCTGAGGAGAGGAACAAGGATAGACAACTCGGTTCCCAGAGCATGGAACACCTCACGAGTAAGGCTGGGTGAAAAGAGGCAGGAGCTCCCCAGCCTTCCCTGTTCTCAGTTAGTTATTTACAGATATTGATTTTCCCACTATATATAAAGCCAGCAGAGAGCTTGGCTAAGGGATTGCTTGAGAGGAGGAGTCAGGAAAACAGCCTAGCAGCAGTTAAGGAATGCAGTGATGGAGTAAAGAGAGCTGCTTGGTATGGCAGAAAGGAATATGAACACAACATAATGACAGAAAATGAAATAGAAAAGAAAATAAATCGAGTGCTAGAAAGCCACACCACAAAAGAAAAGAAAAAGAAAAACAAACAGATGGAGGTAAACTAAAACCAGCACTTGAAACAATCCTGACACTGGTAGAAGAACGTGAAGTATAAAAGCAACATCCGTGATTCCACCCAACCACTATTTGGGATTGCTAGCTGTATGAGATCACCTATGAAAAAAGTGACTCCACTTGTACCAAAAATGATCTGGAAACACTTTAAGACTTAACATGCAGGAAATACATTCCGAACATCCCTACGATCAGTTCCCATATCGCCTGCTGAGAACCTGACTTCCCAGTTCCCCAGCCCACGTCCATCTGCGGACCACACTTACAGAAAATAAGCTGCAGAAGAGCTTTTGCTTTCATTCCTATGGCCTTGTTTAGGAGATCATAGCTCTGGAAAGTGGGTTAAGCTGCTGGAGATAGCAGGCAATTTTTCCGTTATCTGTAACAAAATTAACATTTCACCACCCTAAGTACTTCTGCGTCCCTCATTTTCTTATTAATTTTAAGTGCATGCAAATATCATACCAAGGGAACAGAAACAAGCCAAGGGGTTATGTGGCAGGCAAAACATTTTAATGAACACTTTAAAAAAAAGTCAGAGAAAGCCAAATTGTCTCCAGCAATTTCTTGTTTAAGGCCAAGGCTCTCCCATCACTAAGATCAAGGTTCCAGTGAGCCCATTAACCAAAGCAGCTGCTCTGACCAAGGGAGCATATTACTGCATACGCTGCCTACAGCTGCTGCTGTGAGAGGGGAAAAATACATTTCTTCAAGAGAATTCAAGAGAAATTATGATGTAATTTGGGAAGGATCTGGTACATCAGCTGTATAATTTGATAAAAGGACAACTGTGCAGTAAAACAAGTAGAACGATGTCTCCAGTTTCAGACACAGGAGAGAAAACACCATTTGAAGATGATGTAAATTGATCTGTTTACCTATCAGAAAGGATGCAAACTGCAACACGCTGCAAACAGCAGGGAGGAAAACATCGCCTGAACTTTCAGGCACTGACGGCAACAGGGGCTGGTAGGTCACGAGGACTGTAAGAATGAAACATCTAAGGAGTTCACAAAGAAGAAAGATGAGTTTGTCTGGCCTCGGCAGAGCACCAGGTTTTACAAGCTTGAACACAAGGGCTGTGGCTTCAGAACAGTGGGCACCACTACACCAACAGATCTCACCGCAGCAATGCGTTCGGCAGCCAATGAAACCAACAGGGAAACCAATAGCCTAATGGTGGGGCAGGCTGGAAGGGGACCTGACAAAGAGTCAGTATCAAGCTTCTGCTATTAGTTTCACCTGAAAGGCTCTTTTCCCCACAAGACGACAGAGAAGCCCACGTGTTTGTCACCTAACACAACCTTACCTAACTCTGCAGCTCGTCATCTGACCCCTCTGAACTCATGATGTCATCCTCTTTTCAACCCTCCTGAAGGTGACTCACATGAAAAAACAGAAGGCCTGACACTTATTACTTCTTAACAATGACAGGAATGAGTGAAGAGAACACAGAAGGGCTGGGGAAGGTTGAAGGAAAAGGGCAAGTGTTTTTATGTTCTTCCCTACTGCTTGCTTTGACATCCAGGCTCTGTCACTGGGAGAGGAGGAAGAAACCTATCAAAGCTGTGACATTATGCAAGTGAAATTTGGGCAATTAAATAAGGAAGGGTTTATTCAGGCTGTTTAAGACTTGAGTTTGTTAATTTTTATTCATTTTCATTACTAATTAATATTTTGGTTTCCTCAGGTCTGCACACTGAATTAAGATGCAAGAGCTAATAACAAATACCTAGAGAATAGCCCACAAGCCCCACAGCAAAAAAAAAAAAAACAAATTAGATGAGAGTTGAGGTGAAGTTTTTAAAAGTGCAGAGAAGTAGAGAAGTGTTTTCAAGCCTTTTGGGCTAGTTTCACACATCATTATGAAGCTAAAAAGGGTGGCAAGCCCATTTCTTAAAAAGTCATTTGCAGGTCACCCTTCAGCAAGAGGAAAGCCACATGGGAGGTGATCTTAGAGAACAAAGCCAGGCACCACACAGCAGTGGTTTCTTTTTATGCCAGTATATCTCACAGAGACTTAAACAGAAAGGCTCCCGTAAGACTCCTCCAGAATGAAGGCAACTGTATGGAAGTTATCCCGGTGCATTCAGCTTCTCACCATGGCAGAATCAAAATGTATTCTTACTTCTGAAACCGGTGATTCCCCTAACCACAGAGGGTATTTAGAGAGCTCTTTCGATTCTTATTGCCCTCACAGAGCATCACTGCTCCAACAAGTGAGGAGCACCATCCGTGCCGGGTGGGCAACACCCTGAGAGGGGACACGTGAGCCTGCAGATCTAGCGAGGCACTCAGAGCAGGTGGATCTCAGTAGCTCTTAATTAAAAATAAGTAAAATAAAAAAAGATACCTAAGAAAGGAGGCAGTACTTACACAGAGCAGAAAGAAAATCTCTGAAGTTAAAATATGAAGAGAAGAATGCAGGGCTGACTCCCAGGCAGCCTGTAAGGGGTGCAGAGGCTCCACGCAGGGCCTGCTCAATAGGTGCTGGCACAGGGCAGGCATGCCCTTAGATCCCCATTTATGCATGCCCTTAGATCCCCATTTATGCATGCCCTTAGATCCCCATTTATGCATGCCCTTAGATCCCCATTTATGCATGCCCTTAGATCCCCATTTATGCAAGCTCTTAACTAACAGTCTACCACACTTCATGAAAAAAAAACTTCAGTAAGAAAAAGCATCAGATGCCTTTATATTTCTGTGCCTTTGGAACAATGGTCTCACTATGGATTGCATCTGTTGCTTTCACTCAGAAAGCTTTCAGAGCACCAAAGTGCAGCAGCGAAGTCAAAGTGCCCTCCCTGCAGGCATCAGGGTTAACACAGCACACAACCAAGCATCAGCTGTGGGACTGACACCACTGTGGTTTGGTTGTGTGCAGTGTGACATGAGGCGAGAGGACAGCCACCAACACCGCTCCGGGACGCCCAGGGGTGAGGATTTCACAGAGCCCAGCAGCAGGGCAGCCCCCACACCCTGCTGCTGTGCTGCACCACGAGGCCCAGCACGCAACGACCCCGCGGCTCAATGCAAACCAGCAGAGCCATGCGCTGCAGTGTGCACCTCAAGGAGGGCCCAACCTCCGACTACAACTGCTCATCAGTGTCTGTCAGCACTACTGAGAGACAAGAAAGTACTGATTTTAAGCAGGAACACGTTCAAACAGTAAAGAACTCTGATTTCGCTACGGTTTTATTAACAGGAGGTGAACAAATCCAGGCAGTGTGCACTGAAACCACGCACAGAACAGCGTCAAGCACAGCGAACCTGAGCACTGGTGGGAATTTCTAAGAGCCAAGTAAACGGACATATAATTGCTTTAAATAAACCCTGACTTCAAGAAGAAACTACATTTGAATTGAATATGGAGAGGGGGCAGAACATCTTTAAAGAAGATCCTTTGAGACATGTAACTGTAGGAAGGCTGGCAGATACAACATTGATTGGGAGTGAGGTAACCACAAACACCGCTGTCTCAAATGAAAAGGGATTCGAGGTCTGACCCAGAAAACAAGCATCGTAACCGCTGGGATAAAATTTTAATGATAAACACAAGATGCTCTGCGTGCAGGCCAGATTGAATTATCTGATGTCAGCCAGTAAATGCAAGGCTCTCTGAGAAAGAAGAGCTGCTAGCAGCCACCTTCGACTCGCAGCTCAGGTTGCACTTAATCAATCCTTGATATTCTGCCATCTTCTGGCTTGAGCTTTGGCAGCAGCACAGAGGAAATATAGGAGAGTGCAAGAAAACAGGCACATTTCTCTAAGGAAGAGCCAACCCTGTATAGCTCATCTTTGCCTCTTTACAAGAGATTAATGAAGAGATCCACTCTGGGACCAGTACAGGCAAGCCATGCCTCTATGGATTGCACTCACAGCCACTGTTATAAATCACCCTGTCCACAACCTGTAGAAATTCCTTTTCGGAAAGATTAAAAAAAACCTCTACAGCAACTAAAACAAAGCTGCATCATTGCACTTTCCTGCAGAGTTTGAACCAGCACAATGACGTATGCAAGATCAGGCCTATTATAGCACAGCTTCAGATGAAATACCATTTTTCCCAGGCTTTCTCCAAAATCCAAAATGCACAACATTTCAGCTGGAGAACCTCTTTTTTTCTTTTTTTTGTATGTAGTTTTTAGAACCATTCTCTGATCTCCCAAGCTCCTGTCTGAACCTTCAAAAAGCAGGGAGCAGCTGCTATCCACTGCCACAGTTCCCAGCTACAAAGGCAGACGGCGATGCCTGGCTGCCTGACCGGGCTGAGCCAGAGTGCTACAGCTGCTCCCCGACGTCAGCCATCAGAAAACCTGCTCCAAAACAAGTGGCCCTGTTTTTCTCCAGTGCAGCAACTTGTCTGGAGAAGAAAGAAGGTAAATGGTGCCACAAGCCACTGCTTACAAATTCCCAGAAAATGCAATACACCGAGCTAGCTCTAAGATCATCACCATCTTCTCCTGTCGTGGAAGGTCACACACCCCTTTAGCTTTATGCACATGGCAGGTGGTGCTGTAACCTATGATTATGCACACGTAAAGCTAAGCACGTAAGTGTTTGTGAAACTAGAGATATAATCATTAAACGCAACAGATAATTGATATTTATATTGAGAAGAAAATTGACTTCTGTTAACCTCAGCTATTAAATTATTTCTTCAATACTGAAAGAACACAACAGCGAGCTATTGATCATTAGATTCATTACACTTTTATGACAAATTTGAAAGCATAATGCCATTAAGTACAATCCTATAGCTGGGAGAGAAAGGGCCAGGTTATGTTTGTATTTAAATGACAAAAAAAACCCTTCAATCTCCCTAAATACTTACCAAATGTACATAAAGTACTTCCCTGCTCAACCAACTAATATCCTTGTGAGTTTTAACTGTAAGTCTGTCTTGTTTGCTACTTAACTATCACAAGTGTAATAAAGACATTTATATAGAAATAATGCAACTAACAAACAATAAATTTGAAAAGAGCATGCTGGAGACCTGCCAAAAATGAGTACGTTATTATTCCTACACAGATGAACTGGAAATCTTTGTCTTGAAAACCGTGCTCTCTCAGGTTGTGAAAATCTAAAGATGAGAAAAAAGAAGCAGCTGGGTGACAGTGACCTGTGTATGAGGCTGAAGATACCAGAGACTTCCAGCTTTCGTAGCAGTAGCAGCAGTCATATTTTCTTACAGTTCCATGTTTCTAAATTAATTGGATAGTTTTCAAGATACTACTGAGGGGACAGCAGCACGCTATTGTCTCGTAGACTTTGATTATCATTGGCAAAACAACAAATTCACCTTCTTTTGGGCAAAATTCGCAGAACAGCTTTCAGTTCACAGCAATTTAGGAGGTGCTTTCAGAGATCTCAGGCTATCAAAGCAGAGAGAGGGGGAAGAGGTAACAGCAAAGGAAGTAACAATTCTTGTGTTCTAATATTCTAAACATTTCTTTTATCAAGCAGGTAAAGGCAAGCAGCTGAAATCTAACTTCTCCATGTTGTTTTATCAAACATATGCTCACAGCTCCATAAAAGGATATTTCATTCTTAAAATTCATTTTCTTAGATAAATTACTGAAAAGTAATTTGAATGAAAACCCTGGCACTGCTTTTCCCACAGCTGCGTCTCACCTGCTTACCTATTTTTGTGAACCCTGGGGGAACCTCAGTTCCTACAGAGCCCCATCTCCTTTCACCACGCTCACTGAGGGAAACCCACCAGCAGACTCGGGAGCACTGGAAGGACTGGGAACCAGTATGAGCAGATTGTCTGAAACCACACAAACCTGACATCTGCAACACATTGAGCTAAAATATGGACTATTGAGTTTAATACACAGCATTAACTTCCTTTGTTTATTAATCCTTTAGAAATTAAATTTATTCTGCCTACCTTCTATATACTGACTGTTTGGATACAAACACAATGGAAGAAGAAAAAGAAGAGCTGGAGATTTTGGCAGCAGCATGGCAACAACTGGGGTTTCTGGCTCCCAAAAAAAGTACAAGGGCTTTCATTAGAGACAGTGGAGCAGATTCAGCAGCCTAGGCCAAGGCCAGGCAGCACAGTGCCCAGGCTGAAGGGCACAAAAGAAGGCAGGCTGCTATCTGCAGAGCTGGAGCCCAGCTGCAGCCTCAGCACCCCAGGACCCGCGGTGCCTTACAGGAGCCTCTGCAGCCCAGGGAAGCCCAATGACAGGCAGGAGCCAAGGCCAGACCTGCTGTACAGCTGCAGGAGTTCCCCAAGCCTCTTCCCACGGCCACTGTCTGGGTTAACCACTGTGGGGCACTGCCCCTCCAGAGGTCGCAGACCACACACGCCTTCGGCAGAAGCATTTTCATCACTATATCACAACTGACTGCAGCAGCAAAAACACTGCATGGAAAGCAGAGAAAGAGGAGCAACAGTCAGTGAGGCAACAGGACAGCAAAAAACAGAAAAGGAGACCTAATGGAGAAGTAAAACAAGTGGGAAAGCATCCAGTAAATATGAAAAGTAACAGCAATCCTCATGAAGCTTGAAATTCTCCTTTCACTCCTGCAGTCCTCTAGTTTACATCTTGGCTCTCAGTCGCCAACAGAATTCAAAGGGATTTTAAGGTATATGAAAGTTACCTACACCTGATGCATTCACATCACCTTTCCTATAACTTGACAAGTGAATTTTACAGCATTTTATGGGCACTTCACAATGCACAAGCTTTATGGAGCGCTATCATAAAATACAGGATTCTGGTGTGTTGGAGGACAATGCCCTCTGACCTCTGAGATGATATATCTACTAACTAGTGTGACTTCCTCTGCAGCACTGAGGATTACTGAACCTGTACAATTCAAGCAGAACACACCAAACCCTCACCTCAACTGAAACAAACCATGGCAACCTCCACCAAGAGTTTGGGAGGTTCTTAAAATAGTATTTTAAAAGCATAAGACAAGTGAATAACTCATACTAAATCACAGCCCTGACAAAATTTAGTATTAATGAGAAGTGGAGGTTGAGTTTCTCCTCTTTTTTTTCCCAGAATGTCTTTTAAAAATGGTGGAAAGCAGTAACAGGCCTAAATTTATCTTGCCCCAGGACATACTTACCTTTGTCATCAAAATATTTTCATAGAAAAGAAGGCAATTAAAAGTATTTCCCAATACATCTCTACTTCATTTTGGGTGCTTCTGCAGCAAAGTAATAGACACAGTTCACTGGAAAACACTAGAGCTGTACAGGGACACACTTATGTAAGACAGCATAATAACAAAAACTTGCACTGCTGAAGCGATCTATAGATGCCTGCAGCTATCACTTACCTTAGGGCCAAAGTTTCTCACCCATAAAGGAACAGCAGCCAAAAATAATCACCCTTGTTGCTTCAAATTGATGCTTCTTTTGAATTTGTTAGAAAGCAGCATGAGATTTCAAATGGTGAAGCGCAAATGAGCATTACTCAATGTAATACTCACCCAGCAACAACAACTCCATCACAAGAATGTACATCACACAGGACTCTTCCCAGCTCATACTGCAGCTGACTCACAGCACCACTGCGGTTCTGCACAGAAAGACAAGACTGGGTGTTGGGACTGCAACTAATTCATCTACCAAGCTCATGGGCTTCCACAGGGGAACTCTGAGCTTTACTATTGCTACTGACAAGCTGCAGCACAGCTGAGAGAGAAGACCCAGCTATGTCATGCTTGCCTCCTGGAATCTTTTACAGACAGAAAAGAAGCTGTCACTCTCCATTATCATTCGTAATCGTTCAGTGGAGAAACGTGGCCATTACATCATAGAAACGACGCCTTTCTATTCGCCAGGATACGTAATGAACTGAGAAGGAGCCTTCATCTTAAAGGCTGACTGTCATTACCAAAGGACGGATGAAGTAAAAACATCTCTCACCAAAGTCAAGGGAGCAGCACTGCAAACAAAGGCCCATTCCCAGAAGTAACCAGCCATCAGGAAAAGAGTATTACAGCTGGGGCAAGGTCTCATAAATCCCTCAGCAGCTTTTCCCTTTAAACTAGCAAAACCAAGCTGCAATACAGAGACCAACTTTTCCCCGCCACTTGTTTGAAGCAGGTTCCCATTTCCCTGCAGCGTCTGGGTCCCATTAAGCCAGCCTTTCCCGTTCACCTTCCAGTTGGCTCTCAGGGCGCGCTCTCTGGCACGGCAATCCTTCAGGGCGAGCTTCCAGCAGGGCTGCTCAGAGATGCTGGCATCCACCAGGTATCCCTCCTGCTGGCACAGCCGGAACCACAGCAC
Organism: Penelope pileata; assembly: GCA_013396635.1. Classification (NCBI taxonomy): domain Eukaryota; kingdom Metazoa; phylum Chordata; class Aves; order Galliformes; family Cracidae; genus Penelope; species Penelope pileata. The sequence goes on along the minus strand of WBMW01004046.1, from coordinate 105,025 downwards.
CTCATCTTCTGCAAGCGCTTTCCATGTCCTGCTGACCTAGAAAGCAAATATATACACACAGCTCACATAAAATTCTAGGTTAGATTCCACGTAAAATAACATTTCTGCTGATTCTTTGGAGAATAACTGAGTCAAAATACTCAGTTTTTGCCCCACTAAAGCTCCGCAGACCATGGATAGCAGTGTTTGGTGGCCACATTCCTCACACCTGAAATAAGTGTCACAGGGAATTTGGAAAGGAACAGAAGCAAGAAAACAATTAAGGCAGCACTGTAAGCATTGAGCAAAAATATGAATTTATTTTCATATTCGCAGCTAAGGAAACCTCACGGATCATGCCACCATCCCACTGACAATGCCTGATTAGGTTGGGTGACATGAGTGATTGATAACCTATTGTATTACAGTATGCATAAATAGGAATGAATTATTAAGTTTTTCAAGCAGCCTCAAGTTGCTGTCCATTTCGGAGAAAGCAGCTTCATCACAACCGATTGTGGGCTCAGAATTAAAGATTCAGGAGGTGAGAGGCAGCTTAAGTAGCATTTGTTCTCTGTAATTCTTAATTTGAAAAAAACCAGCAGATTTAAACCAATGAGAACCATCGCCAGTGAAAGCAGTAATCAATCGTACGCTGTTTCCAGAAGACTGAAAAAAAAAACAAAAACTTCTCAGGCTGTCTGACATCATTTTTAGCAGCTTACAATTAAGTATTGAATGTCTCAGCGCCAAGATCACAGCAAATATCGGGGTCTCACGTTGATGCAGAGCTTCCACGGGACCATCGCATTCCCTGCCACTCGCTCCATGCTTACACACAGACACAGCACGGCACAGGAGCAAGAAACGAGCGAGAGTTCTCTGTTCTGTAAAACCAATCCCCTCTGTATGTTGTTATTACCACGCACCCCTTGCTCCAGACCTGCTAAAAACACAGCTTTTAAATATGAAGAGCAGCCTCAGAGCTGCACAGAAAGAATGCTGAAAGCTGCGACCCTTCCAGCTGGGGCAGGTCTGCAGGAAGCCCCCACGCGTCCCACAGCCCCTGACACAGGGGCAGCAGGCCAGCAGCACCCAGCCAGCAGCACCCACCAGGATCTGCCCTCGGGAAGGACGTGAAGCTGCCGCTACCTGCTCGCAGCGTGCTGCCTCTGCTGGCCTCGCTGCAAAAAGGCATGTGTACTAACTCCTGCTTTCAAAATCCAACATCTCGCTAGGAAACAAGGATTGCATCATGTTTCATGACCTGTTTCTTCCAGCAAAAAAAAAAAAAAAAAGGAAGGCTGAGCAACCTGCTGATGTTTTCAGGATCCAATACCTGCAGACGAGGGCAGCTTGCAGACAGGAATACTGAAGCCCAGCAGGTAGCATTCCCTGAACTGAGGCCCTCCCAGAAGAGCTCACTTCAGAAGACTGACAGCCCCTCTCCACGATCTCCATCACAGCCTGGATAGGGCAATGACAACCGCCTCACAGGCTCACAGAACACCCCTGGGTGCTCTCCAGTGTCACATCATCCCGCGCTCACAAAGCGCTCCGTGTTCCTGTGGCTGCAGGGACACACTGAGGAATCCCCAAAGGAAAAAAAAAAACCCTAATTTCAAACTGCTACAGTTAAGTGGGGAATTCATTCTTAATTTGATTTGAAAGCAATATGAATCCATATGTTGCTGCTCACGGGAAGGAACAAGCAGCTTTCTGCTGGCACCCACCAAGCAGCACTGCCGGGCGAGCGGAGCACGCGGCCACGCGTGGCCACCAGCAAAGGCACTGCCCCGGCCCCAGAGCAGGAGCAGAGGGGTGGAGCACAGGCAGAAAGCACAAAGCCCAATGATGCCCACTTTTGCTTTGCTTTAACTGAAAAACTAAAAAGAAAATAGAAAAAAAAACAGACACCTTTGGAGTTGGTCAAAACAGCCTGTGTTTGTGCAGAGCTTCCTGGCTTCAAGGTCATAAAAGCATTCCATAAAGACAGTTTAAAAAAACAGAAGGGGAAGACAACTGCCTAAAATCCATTTGACTTTCAGGAACAAACATTCAAGGGAAATAGAGATCCTATCCTATTATGATTTTTCTTTTAAATCAAATTACTTTGAATCCTGCTGCTTTACAAGCACGGATTTCCAAAGAGTCCTTAGCACAGCCCCCTCTTACCACCCCACACTGGCACGGCACCCCCTTGTAAAAGCCCCACTGCGCGAGCCTCAGCTGCAAGAATCCTCCAATAAAAGTGTCTCAAGCACTTCACTTTACAGCACCACTGCGAGCTGCTGCACCAAAGCCAGCCACTGGCTCCAAGTCAGCTTTAGGAGAGCGGAGAGCTGCCTGACTTGGGGATTGAGGTGAGGCCCTGCAAGCCAGAGCACTGCAGTGTTACGCACAGGCACCCACACGTTCTGCTTGCTGGAGGGGAGCCGGGACACACAGGGCTCCTAGGAAGCTACCAACATTATTTCCAAACCTACACTACATGGAAACTCCCACAATGATCGATGACATCTTCCAGGGTTGTTTATAGATTTAGAGTCCTCAGTTTAATTTTGTCATTAGTGTTCCTGTCATCCTCTCGCTGTGGTTCTCAACTGCAAAGTAACTTTGCCTTCCCCTGGGCTCTGCACAGGAACACAGGAACATTTCCTATCGGCGGTTCAGCAAGCAATAATGCTCTGAAGGACTTCAAAGGCTTTTGCTGACATAGGTTTTGCTGCTTGGCTTTGTGTTTGGGGATTTTTTTATTATTACTTTTTCTTTTTTTGCAAAAACAAGCAAAAGAAAGTAACTAAAAAAACCCACCTCTTCCATCAAATCCTAAATTCTTCTAATCCTGTCTTAATCAACTGGCTCAAACCCTAATGAAGGTTTATTCATCCCTCCCCATCTGATAACTGCCTGTGCTTCATTAGGTTTGTTTTCTTCCCTGCTCACACAAAGATAGATTCAAGGTTCATTTGCTGAATGCAGGGGCCTCATTTAGAACTCTCTGGACTTTTGATTCAGTACAACACTCAGCGCCAAGCAGTATTTAAGCCAAAGCCATTCAGATGCACATTTACCAGGTGGAAGCTGCTCATCTTTTCAATTCACAGCCATAATGTTATTTTAAGTCCCACCCTGAGCCCCCAGCTCAGGAAATCCTCATCCACCCGCTCCTCTGCTCTCTCTCCTAGCTGTGAGAATGAGGGGGGTGATTATCTTTCCCCCATACACGATCGTGATACAAAAGTATGATCACAAAATACCTGAGATTTTATTTTTCAGATTTCTGAACATTGAAAACCTAGCAGTTTGACAATTCCAGAAGCTTTATCAGCAGGTATCTGGAATTCTTGGTCTGTGCAAGATGATTCATTCTTGAATTCCTAGAAGCAGTCCCCCTCGTCCTAGATACATACCCAATTGCTGTGTTGGTAAACATTTCTGTCTCTCAGACAAAAACACTAACAGTTCAAAGATAGCTTCCCACTGATCTGTTCAGAAATAGAACTCTGCCCTAGTGTTGCTAAAATTCAATACCTACTGTCTAGAAGTATTTCCCAGCACAAAATGTAATTTATGCAGCCTTTCATATTTACTAGAAAGCAGCAGCACCACTGGCAGAGCACAGAACTCCACAGAGTGGCCATGTCACCTCAGCACAACGCTGGCAGCTTCCAGGCCAGAACCCAAGGCCACGGGCAAAGTTCTGCAGTATTGACCCCAAGCAACACGAGGAGTTCTGATGAGTTCCACGTGCCACCCTTGTAGTGTCCCAAGTGATTGTTTTTCTTTTCCTTCACATCATGACCATGAGGAAGGATAGCCTCGTCTCAAATCCTCATCACAGTAGTCGCAGAAGAGTAACTCACCGCACAGATCCTTCTTTTAGTAGCCAGAAAATAAATGAGAAGGTGCTTGTAACTGTCTGCATCGCCAGCACCAACCTGGGAGAAAGGCACAGCTACTCTGCACAGCTCCGCTGAGACACCGAGGCCTGACACCTCCCTGCTCCCACTGCAAGCAGGGGCTGTCAGCAGGGACTGGCCTGCTGGACACTGCTGAGCAGCACACAGCTGCTGCAGACCCACCAGGGCTCAGGAGCTGATGACACTATTAATTTACATGCTGCACATGGCTTTACTGCCTCAAGTGCCATACGGACAGTTTGTGGTTTGTGGTACTAATTCCAAAAATCAAAGTAAAGCTGTGGGGAAGAGGGGGAGGGGAAAATATCAGGGTGAAATTAAAGCTCTCCAGAGCAGCCTGTGATGTGATTAAATCTCAGAGACTCTGCAGTCAGGCCACTTCACTGTTAGTCGGATACCCATTTGGCATAAAGAACTAAGCAAACAGGTTTTCTCCAAAGGCACTCACACGGTTCACGATGCCAATTCCACTAGCTGGCCCAATTTCAATAAAATCCCAAGGCACCTTAATAAAAAAAAAAAAAATCTACGCTAACACCGTAAAGCAGCAGGGCGTTCCATTTAACAGAAGAGGGCTTCCCCCTGTCTCCCTTTTGAGGACAAAATCACCAAGAGAAAAATGAAAATTGTATTTATTTTTATTGCTCCACTTTTTATTTGAACACGTAAAGAGAAGCCAGCTCTGCACTAAAAGCATTGCATATTCATCTCTTTCAGACAGCCTTGTAAAACCCTGGCCTCAGCTACCTGTCAGCCACCACACAGGACCAACTCAATCTTTGAAGGAAAATGAGAAATGTGGAAAATTTCTTAAGTGTTAAAAACTTCTTATGAGAAAAGGTTCAAGTTTAAAACAAGCATGAAAAAGAGAAACTGGGGAGCTCAAGTGCAGAGAAAAGGAGTAGCCCTTCAGCAGCCCATCTTTGTACTATGCCATGAGGTAAACTGATCGTTCTGAGAGAAACTAAAGAGAGCCTGATCTTACAGTGATCCACTCCCCAAGCACAGTCCTGCTCCATTTCGTGGAACGTGGCCTTTACTGGTTGAATCCCTCTACATCAAATGACAGAAACTCTGGCATATCTGACAGCTTTCTTCTTCAGGACAGCACCAAGAATAACTGCAGAGAATTTTTTCCTCTGCACCAGAAGCCCTGTGAGAGGAAGCACTTCTCTTCCAACAGCCCCTGCTCCTACCAGGCATTAGCAAGTCAAAGATTTAAGCAATAAAGACCTGTAACTACCCAAAACCATGAAGGCTCATACTGAAGGTTATAAGCTCCACTTAATTTTGGTGCACGTCCATTTGGCTAATACTTGCATCTAGCTCACCATCCGCTACAAAGCTTTACCCTGGTTTTTACACATCAACATTTCTCTATCATTCCCTGGACTGTATATTTTCAGTATAAGAATCATTTCAACTGTATTTTATGAAGTAGCAAGATGTGCTTTAAATATAAGAGTTTAACGAATACCAGCCTGAAACACTAAACAGCGACCATGGAAGAAGCTGGCAGTGCACGTCCACAACACTATTTTGCATTGTAATTGGCAGTTGACAATTAAGTTTGCCTTGGAGACTCATTCAGAGAGAAGGTGCTTCATTCAGTGTGTAGAGAAAGGAGATGAAGAGGCTCAAGAACAGGGGCTGAGCAGTGCTAAGTATGCGTGTGTATGTTAGTAAGGTCACTAGGAAAGGCAGATAGCCTCGCATGAAATTACTGAAGACAAAACTTTGCTACTCTACAATACCTGTCAGCTTTCTGTGGTTCAAGTCTCACACTGAAAAGTGAGGGGGAGCAGCTTTATTGCCATTCTCAAGCGCTGAGTTCTAAATTTTGCAGCAACACAGTCACTTGCTTCTGACTACATCTGCTTGAATCAGAAGCGCTTTGCAAGCATTTCGTCTGAATTGTAAGGTTTCAGTTATAAGCAAGTCACAGATGTGCTGGTTAGCTATAGTCAACCAGAGGCTATAGATCTAGCTCTATTATTATTACTTTTCAATCCGCAGCTTGGGAAGAATTTCCAGTAAGTACAATCAGCTGAGCCAGTGGGGCTAACAAAGTGCCTGACTGCTGCTTGAACACATGCCCACTTTACGTGGGATCAGAGAAGCAAACTGTCAGCGGTGCTTACCTGAGCACACCTTCCCAATTCAGCCCTGCCCAGGTACTGAAATATCTTCAGTGCCAGTTCATAAGGCAGATGGACATCAAAGAAAGGAACCTCGTTGATTTCATTCTGAAAAGGGAAAAAAAAAAAAGAAAATAATTTGTTAGACTTCTTTATTGCATAGCTAGATAGCAGCAAAAGTTACCATGGTATTAAGAACACTGCATCCTCAGTGCCATCACGGCTCCTGAAGTAATTCCCCCTCTCCATCCCGTAGGATACAACACCAGACAGGTCCTGCTGGCACGAGGGCTCTGTTCACTCTGAGTCACAGTAGGTGAAGTCTATTACATTGCTAAGTGGAGCTAAAGAGCAAATGGAAAAGAACCGTAAGGCTTCTCTGCAGTCAGATGGCACAGACAAGCTGTAATACCACTATTTCTCTAAGGTTTCAGTGCCAAAAAGACCAAAGAGATGATGGCAAGTGAATTAATATTTTGATACCAAGCTGAGTGGAGATCCTGCTGCTGTTTGCTTCTGTCTTTCATCAGTAACACAAATTTCTTTTTTAACAAGAACACTGAAAGAGCTGTGGCTTCAACTGATTGCCACTAGGACATTTTTAAACCAGGGAATCCGCTGCTTCTCTCTAATGGCTAAATGCAGCACAAGTGCTTTTCCTAGAGGGGCCTTTTATTCTAGCTACCTCATTATTAAATCTCCATGCCATTTTTGCATCAGATTTGTCCTCTTCTCCATTTCTGTCTGGTGATTCCAAATTTTCTGTGCTATATAGTACAGTGAGAGCAAACCCAGCCCACCACTAACCCTTCTGCATGTCACTAGCTCTGACGTTCTGTGCTCAGTGGTTTTGCTCCTGCTGTCAGCACCCCCCCGGTGCTGGGGAACACCTGAGCTTCCCACCAGCCTCCGCTGTGTGCTACCAGGCAGGCTGCCCACTGGGGTCATGCTCTGCCTCCCAGCACCTCTCCTGCCCTGAAACCCTTGTTCTTCAGCAGGGCTCTTCTGCACCAGCTCCTCGCTCACCTAAACCCAGACTCTGCGGTGCTAACAAAGTAGCAAAAATAGGCAATGCTGGGTTTATTCAAAGCACACAGGAAAACTACTGTATAATACAGTGAAAGGTTTCAAGGCTGGGCATAATCCACGCTAGAGAAAAGCCTGCAGCCAGCACAGAGATGGGCGCTGCTCCCATCGGACCCTTCAGATGGGTGGCAGCAGCCACGAACGCCCACAGATCCCCAAATTGGCCACCCACTATACAAATGCACGTGCTCAGTGCACACTGCCACAGCCACACGCAGGCCAAGCTGCCCAGATGTGCTCAGCTGGGCTCCAGCACTGCACAGCTGAATGCGAGGAGCTGTCAGCCCCAGGCTGTGAGCTCGGGCACAGCACAACCATGTTGCTTCCACATGGGCTGAGTGGTGCCCAGCAGCAGAACCTGGTGTGTCCGTGTGTATCAAGGGTGTCACCAGGCACACGGTGCCAGCAGGCTGGCTGGGGCTGGCAGCTGGAAAAAGGGCAAAAGACAAAAAAAGCAATTAAAAAGCAGCCACGCAGATTCTGAACGTGAGCTGTAGGAGTGCGTACAGCCAGCCGTGAGCACAGCTGGCAGCAGAGCATGGGCAGCAGCACACACCGACCCCACCCTGACACAGTGCTGTCACTGCTGTCACCCACAGCTGCCCCGGCCCAGGGCTGGGCAGGGGGGTTCCCTGCACTGCTCTGAGCACCACAGCCAGGGCAGTGAGCAGCACAGAACGGGGCCCGCTGCGCTCCTGCGCTGCACACGGAGCCCCTGCAGCACTCACAGGGCTCTCCAGCACAACTTCCAGCCGCCTCGGAGCTGTTAGCGGCCATTTCCCGGCCAACCCCTGCAGGTGAAGGAGCCACGGCCGCGCTCCGGCCGCACCG
>WBMW01004046.1:78732-93831 GCA_013396635.1 Penelope pileata | reverse complement strand
ACTGCTGTGTGGTGGTGACACTGCTGTGTGGTGGTGGTGACACTGCTGTGCAGCGGGGGTGGCTCAGTGCTGCAGCGGGACGGGTGCTCGGAGTGCTCGTGGCCGGGGCTGCCAGCACAGCCCCAGGTGCTGGGCACGGCGCAGCCCCAGGTGACGGCAGTGGGGAGGAGAGGGGCTGCAGCATGTGGCCGACGTTGTGGATGCACGGAGCACGTGTGGCTGTGGGGGTGGAGGCTCTGCCAACGGCAGCTTTATATTTAAGCTGACATCACCTGGCAGCCCCAGCCCGGGCACGAGGTGCAGCTGGCAGCTCCAGGCTGGTGCGCGGTGCTGCTGCTGCTGCTGCTGCGCTCCATTAGTCCCGGAGCAGCGGGGTCATACCCGAGCCCTGCTCGCCCCGCCAGCGCTGCCAGCATCCCCACTGCTGGCTCACAGCTCGTGCTGAGCTCTGCGCTGCATCCAGAGCCATGGTGCAGCTACTGACCTGCATGGAGGGGGCTGATACAATTTCTGGGGACCGGAGGCAGCTGCTGGGCTGTGCAGCGCTGTGCAAGGACCGTTCTGTGCTCCCTGGCACAGCGCAGCGCTCCCATTTACTCGCAGACCCCGGGGACACGGGAGCCCTTCCCGCAGCCCACAGCCCATCCTTCTCCACTTCCTCTCCGGCACATCCACCCTTACCCTGAGCCCCCTCCTCACTGTTCCTTCCCTTCCCAGGCACCTCCTGTCCCCCGCCGAGGTGCTAATGAAGTGCGAGGTGCGCGGCTGCTGGGGAGTTTGCGGGGCTCCCGCCTGGCCCCTGCTGCCCCGCTGCCCTGTTGCTGCTCCCAGCCCGCACTTGCCAAGCCCCGGGTATACATTTTCTGTCCAATGTATGATGCCAGGTGTTTGGTTTGTCAGGAGCAGGAGGTGCCTGCGCATCGCTCTGCAGGCGGTGCCCGAGCGGGGCTTTGGGCCACGTCCCTGGGGGAGGCTGGGGGTGCTGAGATCAGAGTGGGAACCCCTCCCTGGCTCACCCCACGCTGTCCCACAGCCCAGAGAAGAGCAGCTCTCTTTCTGCTGGCAAACAGCGGCGTAGGGGCTGGGGTAGAACTGCAGGCTTTGAGGCTGGAGAGCTCCAAGTCACTGGGAAGTGTTGATGTCCAGAGCTGTGACAAGCGATGGGATGAGCCGGGCTGGGCTGGGGTGGCTTGCAGATGTCAGCCAGCGTGGTTTGTCACCTCCCAACCTCAGTGCTCAACAGAAGTGTGTCCGAGCAGTGCTCTGAGCAGAGCCCGCAGCTCCCCAGGGCCCGGGCAGGGGATGGGTCCCTAGGGGGCATGCTGGCACCATGGGGAGTTTCAAAGCAAGATGACTTCTTTTCTTCACCGTATTTTCTTCACCATATTTTCAATCCCTGTTTCCAATAGACACTGTATTTTTATTAAAGGAAGTCAGAATAGTTAGAATTCCGTTATTTTTAATGAATAAATGAAAAAAAGGGGGTGATAGCGGATGATCCCCCGAGGACATTTCAGCATCGCAGGAATGCCACGTACAGGAACCACGCTGCAGCAGCTCTGCAGAGGGAACACGCTGGCACTCGTCAGCTCGCCGCCCGCCCCACTGCTACCAGTGGGGTGGGTTTGGCTTTCCTGAGCCTTTTTCAGACCCAAAGTACCAAATCTGATCTCTCTGCCGAGTGCCTTTTGTGGGAAATTTGGAGTGGCTCCACCTAAGTCAAACGGGCTGCCCTGGCTTTGCAGTGCTGTAAATGAGCTCAGGGTTTGGCTGCGAGCGCATCCCAGCAGTGACTCAGACACTGGCAGCACAGCCCCGTGCACCCAGAGGCGGCTTCAGCGCAGCCTGTTTGCTCCATGTTGTGTTACTGGGGACGGGCCGGCAGCCAGCGTCCGGGCTTCTCTTTTATTGTCTCTGAAATTCACCTTGCTGCAGAACGGCAGCACCAGGCTGCTGCAGACCGAGGGGTCCCTGAGCAGAGCCGGGAGGTGCCGGAGCGCCGTGCCCAGCCCCCTGCCTGCCCCGGCGCACGCTGATCGCCCGGAGTTCAGCACGCTCCTGGATTTATCGGCTTTTACGGGTTTCTAAAGATTTTCTGTACATTAAGTGACACAGAGTCTGTGCGGTGCGGTGGCACCGTGGGCAGGGGTCAGAGCTGGCGCCTGGGGGGCTGCTCCGGGGGGAGCGGTAAATGTGGACCGGGTGGTTGTGCATGGAAGAAGCCATTGAATCAAACCCTGAAGCCTTCATTTAAAGGCAGCCCTGGTAAACGCCGCCCCCGTGTAAGCACCGCGTCCCGGGCTGCTGCTCGGCGTGGCCAGCGCTGCCGCTCCGTGCCGGGGGGGCTCAGGCGGAGCCCCCCCCCCAGCAGCCAACGCCGCTCGTTGCGCAGAGCGCTGCGGGGACACCGCGAGCGGGGGCTGCGGGGCCGCGGGGCTGCGGGGGGAGCGCGGTGCGTGCCGCCCCCGGGCCGGGTGCTGGGGGCGAGGAGCGCGCGGTCAGCCCGTGCTCTGCGGGCTGCTCCCGTGCAGCCGGTGTTGTCACGGTCACACGTTGTCACGTAGTAAACACCTTTCCCGTTTACCGAAAGAATGAAGGGGCTGTGCGAAGAAAGGAGAGAGGCTGGCTGAGCTCTTGGAGTGCGTGTGCGCCCGGGAGCTGTGCAGCCCGCTGCACAGCTGGGTGGAGGGCTGCTCCCGGTGTGGGCGATTCGTGCTGGCCCCGGCCCCTTGAGCCGGTCTCGCTGTTGCTTTACAGTCCTCCAAACTGGAAAGCAGAGCCGGCAGCTGCGGGCAGAGCGGCTCTCGGCGTCGGCCGGGCACAGCGGCACCGCGGGAGGGAGGGGAGCGGCTCCGGGCTCCCGGCGGAGTAACGCTGCGCCGATGTGCCCCGAAGCTGCTGGCAGCTCTGATGACGCCCTGACTTCCCGGCCGGTGCAGCTGCAGTCAGCGGCTCCCCCAGCCCAGGTGGGCTCAGCCCGTCCCGCGGGCCGGCAGCGGGGCTCCGCAGCCCCTCTCCTGCTGATGTGCACGCAGCTGGGTGCCTTCCTCCGGGCACTCTGTTAATTAGGGCTCGCAGCCCGCCTGTGGTGCACATCAGTTATTACTGCTCCATTGTGCAGCGGCCGCTGAAGGCAGCGGTTTGCCCCAGGCCCCAAATCCAATCAGCGGTGGAACCCGGAGCGTGTGAGCTCCGCGGTCCCTCGTGGTACCCAGGGTACAGTGCCTGCCTGCTGCAAAGCAGCGGCCGCCCTGAAAGTTCCTGTGGTTGTTAGCAGGATGCAGGTGAGGATGAGGCACCCAGGAGGAGCCCAGCAGAAAGCTGCAGCAGTGCAGGGACTGTGGCATCAGCCCCCGTGCTGAGCCATGAAACCACCCCCCATGAAGCATCCGCCCCCCCCGGTCGGTGCGCTGAGCACGAGGGCTCGTGCATAAATTTACAAAAAGCTTTTATTGTAACCAATGCATCAGTGTAATTAAAACCAAACACAATTCTTTTGCTTTCTTAGGCTGGAGAAAACCCTGTGCCCTCGGAGAAATTGTTTCCCCTCTTCCTGCGGGGAATCCAGAGCCTGGGCAGCAGCTGAGGAGAGTGCAGATAGAGGAAGAAGTGGAAGATGTTGGAAGCGCTTTGGGTGCCGTGAAGAAGGATTTGCACTGAAGGAGCTGTTCAAGGGCCCAGCAGCAAAACAGAGACACATACATGCTTATATATAGAAGAATGTAAACCCTCCTGTATGCATACGTTGAAACGTGCATGCCTTGTTGAGAACGTAAGCGACATTCCTTGTAGATGGTGGTGGTCCGAGCACTCGTGCTCCTGCAGTCTGAGTCCACAGATCCGTGACGTCCTTGCTGTACTGTCAGCACTTTCTCCACTGCACCGTGATCACGGTGGCATGAACGTCCCTCTCAATGCAGCAGGAAAAAAATGCTCCATCCAGAGTTCGATGATTCCTTGAGCAAATGCTGCAACGTGGGCACGTTCTGGCCGCGGTGCTGGGGACGGTGCGGGCAGCTGGGGCAGCAGCAGTCTGTGTGTGTATATATTGCGCTGCAGCACCAGCTGGGATCAGCTTGTCGTAGGATTTTTGTTTCTCTGGTGCTACATTTCTATTTGTCTGGGGCTGAACTGCCTCTCTGTGGTGCTACGGTTTCCCCAAGAGGATGTTCTGAAACATGGGACGAGGAGAAATCTATTTTGGTTATTGATATTTATACACAAAAGAGCAAAAAATACTACTTGTTGAGAAGGTGCTATTTTTTTCTTTCTTTCAACCTCTGCATAAATTAAGACAGAACAAATAACCCAGCCCAGAACTTGATAAAACTCGCTGCCTTGGGGGCAGTTCTGATTGTTTTGATGGTTCTGAGCTTGGGCAGATGGCAGAGTCACACCGGGACCAGAATCCCCCAGAGCTCTGGGGCTGGCTGTTCTCCTGGGTGGTGATTTAAGGCATCTCCAGTCCCGAGAACCAGGGCAGGCATTGCATCGGGGCTCGCTGAGAGACGTGGGGAAGTGGAGCCTGTCCTTCCCCCAGCTCAGTCCTGGGCACTTTCTCCCTCGCAGCCCAGCCTGCCTGTCAGAGGCAGGACGCCTCCGGGTGCTATTTACAGTAATTCTTGCGCACATTTTTTAGAAACATTCTTCCCAGCTTCAGATGTTTGCAGCACAAAATTGACCTTCGTGTGGCAGGGGGAAATTTCCAAAGGCATGAAGGGATGCCGGGGGCCCAGTTCCCAAGGGGAGTTCCCTGCCTCCCGGCAGCCCCAGCCCCCCCGGGGGACACCTGCGGCTGCGGCCCACTCGGACTCTGCAGTTCTCTCTCCTGGAGGAGAAATGTTTCTAAGGAACCTAAAAGCTAAATTCTCTCTTTATCAAATATTCACCAATGTGTTTTGGGCGCCTGCACACGTAGTGATGGGGATTATTGATCCAAGCTGACTCACAAACAGCTGAAAGAGCTTTGCTGAAAGAGCGAGCTGCTCCCTGAGCAGCCCTGCCCTGCTCCCGGCCACGTGCAGCTGGGTGCTGTGGCTGTCGGTAGAGTGCGGATGGCCTCAGAGCCACGGCGATTATGGCCACCAATAAAACATTTTTCTGCCAGTTTTGGCCTGATGCTCACTCATGCGTGGCATCCTGTAGCCCTGCACAGTCTCCTACAGATCTAAGTAAGAATTCTTCCAGCAAAAGGAGGAGCCTCAGCTGCTTCCAGCAGTGCTGCAAGGAGCAGTGACGGCAGGGGCAGGTGGAGGCTTTAAAACAACCTCCCGGGGATCACCCAGACAGGTGAACCTGTGTGTCACTGTATGGCACAGCGGCCAGCTCTGAACAGCCAGAGACTGACCGGGGACACTGGGTGCGGGGCTTGGCTCCAGGGGACGCAGCCTGCAGGGGGGCTTCCCTCTGCCCCTGCACAGGGCTCCTGCCCCCGGCGCGTGCCCTGAGCCAACCCAGGAGCTGGCTTACAAATCCCAGTGCGAGACAGGGCTCTCCCACATATTCCTCACCCTTAATTATTATTAGCTCCTGAGATCTGAATGTTTAATAAACTTCTGACCTGGAATATGCATTATTGCTGTTTCCCTCGCATCTTCTGTGCGCGGCGTTTGCGCTGCCGCTGGTTTTCCTGCCTTGCTGGTACTGGGTCTGCAGCCCGGAGACCTCTGGTGGCACTTTTCCCAGAGTCAGTTCCCCTGAAAAACTGCAGCATAGCAAAGGAAAGAATGTTCTGTTCTCCCCCAGGTGTTCCTACGGGAAGTGCACAGGGGAAAGCAGCCCCTTCAGTCAGCGCAGCCTCATGACAGCGATGGGCTCTTCTCGCTCAGTCCTAACTCACCGTGGACAAGCTGGTTTGGAAAGCAAATGAACCAAACCACAAACAAACAAAAACAAGACAGAACTCCCAGGGAATCACTCACTTCCTTGGCTGTTCCCAGCATTCCCCCAGCGTGGCAGTGCTGTTACTCTCATGAAACAACCGAATCCGTGGTGCTTCCCGAGCGTGAGAGCAGCAACAGAGCCCAGGTCCGGCTTTAATCCCGATTTACTTCACTTCTGTAGTCCTAAACTGGGCGTTGAGTGTGAACCAAGGGTTAACGTCTGGGGACTTTGCTCTGTTCGTTGCTGGGTGAAGCAGGCTCTGCTTAGCAGCACTTGGTACCAGCAGCACTTGGTACCAGCACTCCCTGTACAGAAATCCAGTTACGTACTAGAGGGCACGTATTTGTCAAAGCCTTACATTTTCTGGTACAACTGCTAGTCTTGAATGCCTCCGTTTTTTGAAAAGGGGTGTTTTTATGCTTTTTGAGATACCCGGCTCAACCCTGGTTGCTGTTTGTACTGGAAAAGGAAGCATGCTGTCTGCTCCTCGTGCTGTTCTCCCTGCATCCAGCAGCTGCGTGCGCTGCACCTCATGGTGGGGAGGGAACCTGCTCGGTTCCTCTCTCTCCTGCTCGCTCCTCTTTTTTTTTTTTTTTTACAGCAGCCAAGTCATTGATTTTGATTAGCTTCGCAGTTGTGCCTCCATGAAGACTGGGGAGTGCTCTCAAAATGAAAAAAAGAGCTCATCTTGGGTTTCAGCAGACGGCGCGTGTGCAAGCCAGGAGGAGGTTATGAGATCATAGTCTGTACTGAGCCGCATAATGTGGCTGGGAGGAAAGTCTGTATTAATTTTTAAAGCAGCACTCCACCAAGACAGCACCCATCACATATCGGAATTTCATATTTCGAGTTCAAAAAGCAGCGCAGCATGGAGCACCAGAGGGTTCCTCTCGCTGCCTGTGAAGTCACTCGGCCAAATGAATGCCAGACATCACCACTGTGAGCACAGAGAGCTGCCGTACAGCCAGGACAGGGTGCAGCCTGCTGGTTCCAGCTTCCTTAGAATGATCTAAAGTAGGTGAGAAAATGCAGGATGGGACCACTCTGACCTCTGTGCAGGAGCAGCAGTGCCCGGCTCCGGCAGCACCCGGCTGATGCAGAGCACATCGCTGCCAGGGAGCCCCAGTGGGGGGGGGCGAGAACCCCCCTGCTTCTGTCCTGGAGCACGCAGACACCACCCTCATTTAGCTAAGCCCATTACTCAAGCAATTTACTGAAATTAGAAACACTTGCTAAATCAGGTTAATCTGATTTGCAAATTTGTTATGTTTCTGTACCATGCTACAATTCTAGCAGTCCTAGCTCCGCTGCACAGGCAGCAGCAGTACTTTCTGCTGGAAACTATGAGAAACAGCTCTGGTGAACCCAGCGTGGTCTCCGTGTCCACAGACACCCTGGATCCAGGCACTTCCCTGCTGCTTCCCCACATGGAATCATTTCCATACTCCTAACAGAAGCCTGAGTTATACGTAGCAGAGTGCCTCTGGCTCCAGAGGAAAACCCCGATCTCTGCACGCACATCAAAGCTGCCCGGCTATGTTCTCCCCCCGCAGCAGGCTGAGCAGTGTCTCCACAACCGTTCTGAGAGCAAATTTGCTTAGCAAGAATTTGATCTTGAATCTAAGCCTCACAATTCAGCCTCATCCTCAGCCTCAGCCTCAGCGTAGCACTGCAAGTCCCCTCAGCTTTTTGCACGGAGCTGAACTTGTTCGTGTCTCTCGGTGCAGAATGTCAGGGGACGCTGGCACACTCAGCTCTGAAAGCCAAGGGCAGTGTCCCTAGCACAGGGCTTCTTCTTCCTCAGGAAATCACCAGTCTGAATGCAGGAGTCCTCGCGTGCTGCTTCTCCCTCGCCCTTTTAATTCTGTCCCGGGCTGAATGTCCAAGCCCTTAAAAGGGCTCTGAATAAATTCAGAGGGCTGTCCCTCTCACAGCACAGCTTTACTCCTGTCCCTGGCACAGGACACTCCTGTGCCTCCCCCCCCGTCCTGCTGGCTTGCACCACGTCCCACCGGCACCGTCCCTCGGCCGCGCTGCCGACGCTCCCAACATGGACAGCTCTGCCCTCGGCAGCTGGGGGAGGAGGGCAACGGCTCCAAGGCACAGAGCCTCCACCCCCATCTGCGAGATAAGGCTACAGAATAGAAAATAGGTGAATATTTTTTCTGACAATATTTATTGCAGTACAATATTTATTTCAGGAACGAGCGAATCTTTGTTTAACTCTGATCACGCTTCCTCAGCGTTCACTCTGCGTGAATATTGGAGCACTTGAATTTCCCAAGTTTTTCAATATTTACAGACAGTGGCTTTGGAGCTCACCAACCATTCACAGACAGCTCGTGGGTGCTGAGCGGCCGGTGCCCACCCACTGTTGGATGCAGATGCCACCCAGCCACACTGGGGCTGTTTCCATGGGCATTCACAGCATAACCTTCCCAATCAACTCCGAGACTGCAGTTTACCAAAAGAAGACGTCTCCCCATAACTTTAAATCCTTAGGATGTTTGAAAATTTTCTAGTCTGCTCCTGGACGCATCCCTAACAGAATGAAACACGAAATGCAGTGACTACCCAATTCCTTGCACATTTCTGATCTAGCGCTGGTTGGATGTAAACTCTTGCAGAGTCACTGTGCAAGTTTCCACCCTCATAAAAGCAAGAGCAAAGTACATGCTTACTGTTGATGCAAATTCAAAGTCTCCTGTTTGTAGTTGGATGTGGCTTCTCTCTTTTGTAAAAGGAATTTCATATGCTGAGACTCTTTGTACATATTTATAACGACTTTATTAAAAAAAAAAAAAAACTACTGTTCAATGGCAAAAAAAAGGCTCCAATTTTTATTTCCACTCTGACAGAGTAATTTCCTTCCACGCTAACTTCCTTCCCATGGAAACCAACAGAAGTTGCCCGTCAGCTGCCATCAGAACAGGAGCCACCCCACACGCCCCATGGCCCACGCTGGTTTCGGGAGGGGGGGGGCCCTGCCCCGCAGAGCAAGTGACAGAGGAGGGGGGGTGACGGCCCAGAGCTGCTGCTGCCACAGGGCCCGTGTGGAAGGCGGACACTGCCAGCCCCTCATTAATTGCCACTGCACCAGGACCCGAGGCTGAAGCCTTTCACGCACAGGAGCTCTTGCTTTTCCTGGTGACAGAGCAGACTGTCATGCAGAACAGTGTTTTTATGCCCACTGACAGCTTTGCTTTCTTCCTTCCTGAGCTCTCTTTCCCCATCCCAGAAAGTCTGTTCCCACTGGAGATAGCCGCTGGATTCCCCAGCTCAGCTCACTACTTTCATGGGATCCATCTGGCACGAATCGAGTTGCTGTTACAAGAAGTAGAGCTATCCCTCCTCTGCTTCCCTGTTTCTCTCAAACCAGACACGGGCTATCTTCCCCGCACAGGTTCTGCCTCCTTCATTTCTCCTCCAGCCATACTTAACTGTTATTTCCAAAGAAATGTCGAGCCCTAATCCTGTTACCATTAGCTCCTGTTTGCTTTAATTCCTCTCCCTGGGGTTTCACGGCAGGAGGGGAGGGCGGTACTCGGTGCACACAGAGGCTCATTTCCCCCAGGTACAGTTCTTCCTGATTATCCACTCAAGTGGGATTGTAACCTTACGGCCATTTCCATAGCAATGAGCACAGAGGATGCCACAGTTGCCTAATGAGACACTTTCCCTGGGCATGCAGCAAAAAGCAGAGGTGGTTTAGTGAAGGAGAAAGCAAACGAACAGCAGCTCCATTTGCATGAAGTGCTCCTGCAGCACGCTCAGTGGAGATGGAAATTGCAGCAATCTCTTCTTCCTCAGATTTGAAGTCTGTTAATTCTGTTAACAACACACGGCATCTCCTTAAAGAGCTTTTCCTGAAGAGGAGGTGTTAGAACCAAGCCTCCACCTCACGGGCAGATTATCAGTTTGCACATAAAGCAGGTGGGCTCCCGAAGCAAGGCAGCTGCTTCTGGATAATCCCACCCTCAAGCTAACGAATCTCCCTGGGCCCAGCCTCTGCAGGGGGCTGCATCCTGCTGCCCAGCCTTTCTGCTCGCAACACAGGCTCCGTGCTGCACCACTGCACGTTTCCTGGTTCTGTACCAGGCAGTTCTGGATGCGGCGCGGCACTGGATCCCCAGCGAGCCCTGCCCCAGCTCCTGTGCTCAGTGTTCTGAGCACTGCAGAGAGCCTCATTTGTGACACGGTCCTGGTTAGGACCTTCACTTCACACATAAACCTGACTTGAATCTCTCCTTGCCTCCCACAGCTCTCCCCATACGTTAGCAAAGCAGAAAGCTCATCACGAAAGCTAAAGAGGAAGAACATTCCCAAGACAAGCAAGTGCCAGTCCAGCTTCACTGGCGTGGTCCTTCCCGCGTTCCTTGAGATTTCATTAGGACGACACACATCCAATTTGTGGAATCACAAAGACACGGCTGCTGGGAAATGACATTTCTCCAACCCCCAAAAGACTCTTTGGGAATGTGGTTCTGAAGTGGTGCTTTGAAAGAGTCCTCAAAGGTAATGTAACAGCAGCTGCGGAGTTACAAATTCAAGGAAGCTACAGCCGGGGAGCAGCAGCTTTTTTTCAGTGCACCATGTTACATGCATGCAGTGCACCTCCCCTCTTCATGCAGTATTTGCCTACCCTAAAAGAACAGAAAGAAAGGAAACATACCCACCAGCTTATAACCATGTAAGTTCAAGAAAAAATCTTGGCTGCAGCCTAGCCACAACACAAAGCACATCTTCCCTGCCTTTGAGGGGAAATTTTCTGGCTGCTAACAGTTGCTTCTCTATCGGCTCGTGGAGAAAGAGCTGGAAGAACGACCAGGCGACTAAACAGGGGCATGGGATCAGCAGATTTTGTGGCCCTTCCTTCTCTCCATACCCGTCCTTCCATTTTTTGGTCTGCGGTGGTTCTAGTACACCTGGAGATGAGCAGAGGTGGTGCCATCTTTCCAGCAGCGCAGGGTTTCGACGGTGACAGAGCGGCAGAGAGGACAGGTCTTCTCCCTGTCGAACCAGAGGCAGAGGCACTCCTCGCAGAACACGTGCTGCGGAGACACACGGGCACTGTCACCCCTGGGCACTGAGTGTGCACGCTCCACAGCACAGGGCAGCGAGGAGCCATTCAGGTTCCTGTGGGCAGTGAAGCCAACTAGCAGCACCCAGGTGATACCAAAATTAAATCCCAGCATCAGTCTGGCAACGGTAAGGATGTATCACTCTGCTCCTTAATACATCTCTAGAGAGAAGCATTACAGAAGCCTAAGAAATTCAGGCTAACGAAGTAGCTGAGAACAGAAACAAGTTTTCATTCTACCTCTTCGTTACCCTGTTTCCATCCTCATTCACTGGGCTGTTTTACAACTCTTCACTTAGCCCAACCAACCTCCTTTCCTCCTCCTACCCCTTACGGCATTTGTTTCTGCTCACATCACCCAGTCCCAGTCAGCAGCTTCCATAGTCCCAACTTCCCCTTCTCTATAAAAATCAGTTTTCATCCCTTATCTTCCCCTCTTGTGCCCACCCTGAGCTACAAGAGGATCTCCCTGCAGCTTGCTGTGGGTACTGACAGAGCAGGGGGGGTCACGGTCCGGCAAATGACCCCAGCTATTCCCCCACTGGAAGAGCAGGAACAGGGGAAGGGAGCACCAGGAGCAGTAAGAAGCTGAGGCCTCCTCAACACATGTGGAGTCAGCAGTCTCCCTTCTTGACAAGCACATGCAAAAATAGCTTCCTCTGGGGCTTACAGCTCAATAACATCTGCACAGATGTTCCCAGGAATAGAAAGAGGCATGCTTGATGCACAGGTGACCTAGTTGCTTGAAACTGAAATTGCTGTTATGGGACATGAGAATGTCAGAGCTCTCCACAATAGGGCTCTAGACCTTTATTTTGACAACAGAGCATAACACCCATCAAATTTTTCCTGCATGCACCCACCCATCACCCAGAGACAACCTTCAGGATGCAGAATCTCAACCCCAACAGACAAAGCTTGACCAAGTTATGATGAACAACTGAAAAGGAAATCTTGGGGAAGCCTCACCAACCTCACCAGCAGGCAAAGCCTCCAGCTGGCCTCCGACAGCTGAACAGAACGCACGGCAGCGCGGGGTGGTCACAGGGATTTAGCAGCACCACGCTAGGAGTGCTGCATTACTCACAGCATGCCCTTCTCAAGCTTTAGGTTTTGCCAGTGTTCACCAAACGAGAGACAGAGCAATTCGTATGCACCGGCAGGGGTGACCAACTTCTTTTATTAGCACTACTTTTATTCCTGGCTCGATGTGCTGGGACCACGATTACACGGCGCTGCACCCTACCTCGTGCGTCCTGGATCTGTGCCCCGCTCCCAGCATCTGCTCACAATTCCATGGGCTGTTGGCTAGCCAGTCTCCCCAGGGGTCACATCCCAAACGCCTTGCATTCCAGACCCAAGGTCTGCACTGCCAACTGGCAGTCCCAGGACTACAAGGCTGATCTCTTCCATCTCAATAGCTACAATCAGAGCCTACAGAATGGAGTTCATAGGCCTCAGCTACCGTGAATCAGTGGCTACCTGGAAGAGGGCAATAAATATCCAATAGGGCCTAGACCAAGATCCAGCAAGGCATTTTAGAACTGTCTAGGCTAACTGTGCTGCAGAACTGTGCTCCCTAGCTGCAGAAATGTCAACAGGAGGACCTGATGTGCGGGGCTCGGGGCCTTACCTGGCACATAAGGATCAAAGGTTCCCTGAACTCTGCTTGGCAAATGGCACAGATGTCACCTGCCTCACTGCACTGCTGGCTGGTGGCACGGACTCCATAGGTCTGTCAGGAAGAAGGGAAAAAAAACCATTGTCAAAGGGTTTGCAGATAACGTGGTTTGTGTCTGAGAATACCCAGATAGCATTTCTCACACTCAGATTTCCTGCATGACCTGGGAAGGAAACTGGTGCTACTCCCCTGTGTACGGAGAGGAGAGATTTGGGAACCAGCACACAACACGAGGAGTCTGGAGTTGTGTGTTCTGCCTTGCCACCCCCTCGAGCTGACTCCATCTTTCAGTGTTTCCACTTGTGGAGCAATGATAATGAAATTTAATGAGCTCAACAGGGAGCTGAAAGGATTAATTCAGCATCATTTGCAGAGGTGTTTAGATAGTGGGAGGTATTATTATTAGCAAGTCAGACAACAGAAGAAAGGGGAACAGCAGTAGCACCGACAGGCTTCCCACTTTTCTTTTTAAATATGTAGGAGGTAAATGTCGCTTCCCCTATTGTAGCAGTGATAGGGAAGATGGAAACATGCTGAAGAAAAATGACCACCTCAAACCCACAGAATAAGCAAGGCAAATTCTAACAAACTTCTATGATGTTATGTTCCTTTCCCCTACAGCCTTTGGCTCTAACATTTTAAAACACAAATTGCAGTGTTTCACTGCAGCAAATCTGAATCTCAGCAGTACACAACACTACACCTGGGATAACTTATTTGCACTGCAGCATCTCTTTTAATGGCAATGCACATCAGGCATTACATTCATTTATTTTAAATCTTACTCACACCCTGCAGCTCAAAATTTCGTCAGCTTCTTGAAGCCTTGGTGTCAGTGGATTAATCCATGTTACTCAGGGCTTCCTATCAGACTGAGCAGGCCAGATTGCAACAGTCTCTTCATCACAGCTAGGATAGGAAAGGCGTCAGGAAAGGTTCCTAACATCCTTGCAAGAGGTACTAGCTCATCCAGCCAGGGGACAACAAGTTATTTTTATTCTATGATTCTGATACGCTAAGCAATTTTCAACTCCATCATTCATTAGTAACAAAATTCCACCTAAGAAACTGACCTAATGCCAATGGCCACTTACCTGTGGGGTGCAGAGGACTTTCAGTGCCTTCCGGACGCTTCCTACACGACCACAGATGTCAAAAGACTGCAATAAAGACACTCAATATCAGATATTTTTCACAAAATGTGCATGTGTGCATATACAATTTAGAAACTCAGGAATCATGTGGCAGAGGAACAAAGGAAGGAACCTGGAAGGAACAAAGATCCTAAATAACAACAGTGCTGAAAAAATTTCATAGTGATTACGAAATGTGGTGAATGTGAATCAACCGTGCAGCCAAAAACAACAACAACAACAACGAACCAATCCTCTGGTAACAACGGGCTGCTCAGGGACGTCACAGGACAGAAAGCAGAGCAGAGATTTCAGCATTGCACCCACCCTCACCGCATGGGAAAGAGCTGCAATGGAGCCTTTCCCATCGTAAGAACAGAGCCCCTGAGGTGCTCAGAAATAAGGACAGAAAACACTGAGACTAGCTTGGGGGGGGGGGGTGGACATGGAAGAGGTAAGAAGCTGCTTCCCTCAGCCTCCAGGGAAAAGAGGATTTCCAGGGCTGGAAGGTTCTGCCACACAGCTCGACACTTCAGGGCCCAGACGGTACGAGAGGAGTGAGAATTTCCAGTCCTGCAGGCAATGCAGTGATTAAATACTACCAAGGAAGAAAGGTCTGGGAACGAGAAGCAGGACTGAGGCTGGCTTGCTCCCATTCGCCTAAAGAGGGAGGAACTTTAAATGCCAGGAAGGGAGTGAGTTTCCAGCACCCTGGAACGCTTTGCACACACCCCAAGGTGCCAACAGCAGGGACACCACCAGGTCCTTCTCCTCCCTCCTGCCTCCGCTGCCCAGCAAACACGATGCTGCTGCATCCGGAGGGCAGCACTCATCCTGGGCTCCTCGTTACAGACTAAAAGCAGTTCAGAAAATGGCAGAAAGTAAGCCTGCAGAAAATGATTTCTGAAAAGAGAGTGAAAGAAATATTTACAGCTTGACGAGCTGTACAGAAGTGGGGGAAAAGATGATAAACTTTCTACAAATATACATGGGCTCAGCAAGAGAGGAGACACTGACAAGTGAAGACACGGTGCTGCTACTAAAAGGAAAAACAGCTTGAAAACCTAATCTGATTTGCCATCTTCCCTATCTGCTGGCAGGACACTATGAACTACACAAATAACAAGAAATAATTGGGCAAAGAACAACTCTGCATTAGTTGGAAAAAGGGCTAGGTGACATAACAGGACCTTTCCATCTCTAACCTGAGTGAGGAGGAGCTTGGAGGGCAGGGGAAGACGCGATGCAAAACATGCAGAGTGGCAATGGACTAGCACTATGGAGACACCAAAATGCCTGGAGTTGGCTTTTTTTTTTTTTTT
>WBMW01004046.1:52587-75029 GCA_013396635.1 Penelope pileata | reverse complement strand
CATGCGGTTATTCCTCCCCAGGTGCAAGACTCTACACTTGCTTTTCTTGAACCTCATCAGGTTCCTCTCTGCCCAACTCTCCGGCCTGTCCAGGTCTTGCTGAATGGCAAAAAAGTGTAGATACTGTCAATAATGAGAAAAGGAATGCATGATTGGTCTTTTTCATGCTACACATCATCTGAAGGTACAGAGATTTAAACATAAGGTAACACTGGTGTTCCCAATGACCTTGCAGATCGTCCCAAAGAATCCAATCATCTATTTGCCAGCATCCATCCCCTTCCACCCAGGTGCTGAAACGTTTACAGCACGCAGATTAAAATGACTGGCTCTGAAAAACCATCAAGACATTTTAAACTTTAAGATGCCAACCGTTCCTAAGGACCTTAAGGAAGAAAAGGGACAGGGGAAGCATGCCTGCTGAAACAGTTCTCTCAAAAGACTCAAAGGTGTGGTCGCATCTTTTGCAAATCTTCACTAAAGCTGTTCTTGCCATTCTGGTGTTTACTCCGATTACATAGTTTGCCACCTGCAAGGTAATAAACTCCCTCTTGACTTACTATAACCATGAGGTACAACTGAAATAAATTTTCCTACATCATCATCTCTATCTTAAAGCACCTAAGGCTAGGATTAACAAGCTGGCTGAACACGGCTATCTAATGTAGGGCCTCCTAGTCTCGATGAGGAGTTATTTACATCCTGTCCCACACGGTTTAAGAGGGAGAACTGGTGACAGCACAGCAGGTCGGTTCGAGTTGTGAGCCCAGAACTGTGCTTAAATTGTAATGACATTATCAAGACTGAAAAAATGTTTTAATGCCAGTTTTTATTTGATAATATCAGGGAGAAGGGGAAATTCCCCTGGAATTTTGCTGTGTTGTCCCAGTTAGCTTTGTCATCAGTGATGTCATCACAGGTCAGTTGTTAATTGGTGAGGTTTGGAGGGGGATTAAGTCCTGCAGCCCAGGAGGACAGCAGCAGCCAGCGTCCTTCCCCCGGGTCCTGGGGATGAGATCACTCGGCGGCCATCCTGCTGTACCAGCAAATCGAATCCTTCGGAGAGCTCTGGCATTCTCATGATCTCATTTCCCCCCCGGGACAAGGAGTGAGGTCACACCAGCAGTTGCTAACGGACCTGGGCTGCTTTCTTCCTCTCCCCCCAGTTCCCTCCTCCTTGCTAATCCCAGGTGGCATCACATAGCAAAAATGTAACAGCAACAATCTGGGGTCCTAAATGCAAGCAATTTATTAAATTAGCAGAGAGGGCTCTATCCAGCCTCGTGCTTCGATACAATCATCGTTTATTTCTGGAGCCCTCGTGACAGAGGGTCGCAGCCTGCTAATGACTGTGCTGTCACTTCCTTTCCTTCACACAGGCAGTTTCCACCTCCCCCTTCCCAGCCAGCTCTGATGAAAGCTACCAGCAAGCTAGAGGCTGCAAGCTGCTTGCTTTCTGACTCGTTCCTCCCAGCAGGCTCATGCTCAGCCTCTCGTATTCAGCCCTGCTTCCCCAGCAGGCTGAGCTGGGACAGGTCACTGCTTTCTTTCTCATTGCATCAGATAGATCCAGCATTTGGGGCATCTGTGAGTTCCTTTCTCTGAAGCCTGAAATCAGGGCAAAGCTGAAACTCTTCTACCTCAAAGCTTTTGAGATGCTGAAACAGAAGAGCCCATGGCAAGATGTAAAGGAAGGTGGGTCACAGGCTGCAGAACCCACACTGGAAGAGCAGGGGCTCTAAAATGAATGTGCAGCAAGTGACAAAATCCCATTTTTTTTAAGCCACAATTTGACCCTTCACAAAGCTTCAGTAACTTCTTTCTGTTGTGATGTGAATCTTCCATTTTCAATGGCAGCTGCAATGTATCAGGATTTCACAGCAGCCAGACACTTACCACCCTCACGAGAGCGCAGTTAAGCTGTCGATGGAGGCATCCTTCCCTTCAGCCTACCACCAGCACCCACTTGGCCAGTTAGGAGAGGCCTTCTGGTGGGCAAAGAGTGTTCACAGCCAGAAGGGGTAAGCACAACAAGGACAGCTGAGCAGCACTTAGAGGAGAGCTAGTGCTACAGTAAATGTTGACAGAAATAAAGCTTGTCAGGCATCTCAGTCCTCAGCGCAGCACCAGCCCTTCCTTAAGCTAGGAAAAGTGCCTAGAGAATCAGAAGTAATTCTGCAAAGGGCTGTGCCAGGAGTAAATGGGGTCTTCTGAGCCAGAAGCTTAGAAAAACAAAGTTGTTACCTACAGCTTCAGCAGCAGAATGTAGTCATCTGATAGCAGTAACTCCTTATGAGCAGCACCCATCATCTGCAAGTGCACTCAGTACTCCCTTCTGTCTTCTGCTCTTCAGCTCTGTTATTTCTTAGCTATCTAGGCTGAAGTTTTCCAAGCTAAATACCTTTTTTCAAGCTGTATTTTGTGTGAAAACTTCAACCTAAAGCATTTCAGCTTTTTCATCCAGATTAGGAAGAATTGTGTATTATATTAAGCATGAATACAACTACTTCTCATGTCTCAAAGCAGACATGCTTTGGAACGACAGCTGGAGGTAAGGCAAGGGCTGCTTCTGCTTCTTATTTCATCAAAATCCATGTAAATCTAGGCTCTCTCAAATCTGGGAATCTTCTCTTGAACACACCCTGTAGAGCGTGATGCATGTTTGGGTTGTGCAGGATGCAGCCCCTGAGAGCGTGTGTGTCACCACGCTGCACTGCACAGACCAACCAGGATGGTAACTGGAACGGCAGGTCTCAGCTGGGCAGTCAGACACCTGAACAGTGACTGCTGTGCCCTCACTGAGCCCTTGCAACAGACTGGAGTTAAGCCTGACTGAAACGAGAGGTACGTTGCTGAACCTCTGCAGGCTCAGTTACTGCAAAAGCTGACAGCCTACTGCTATCAAACACTTCATTAGCACCAGCAGCAAAGGACTGTGCTGTGGGTCTAATTATACCAACTCTGCTGGTGAGCCACGTGATGTGACATGGTGAAACTTGTAGGTTTTTTTTTTTCCCCAGAATGCTTTGTTAAAAGCTAAGTCAATGACTCATGTACAACATTAAAAGACGATTTCAATACTTTAAATCAAGCACTTAGTTTGGAAGAGCAGAATTCAGGATTTTCAAACAACCTCAGCCTCCCTGCAGTAGATGCAGTGTTACAGTTTTCACCACTTTCACAGAAGGTGAGAGGTACCTAAGCCTGTGACTTGACTATTTTGTTATACCTTCATTACCTATGGCAGATCTGCATCCTATCACTTCATGTTGTTCAAGCTCTGAGTAGAAAATTACCAAGGTTCCCTCAGTCTTTTTATGAAATCACCACTACTTCTTTGCATTGTTGGCTGACATAAGAGACAACTATTATCCATATTTTCTAAATCAAAATTTGAGATGCAGAAAGACTAGGTTAAGGTTGTTTTTAGTGTTCAAGCTGAGGTGCCTGGGATTAGAGTTTTTAAAGCACTTCAATTTATAGATGGCATTACCTTTAAAAGTTAAACCACTGACTCCAGTTTGCAGCTGTATGTGGCTTTTCTACAGCTGCATAAGAACCATTTGGCAAAGAAAGGATAGAATTTAATTCTCCAGTGTAGCATTCAACTTTAACCTACAGAATGTTCTTCTTCACCCAATGGTCTCTTCACTTTCCAGTTTCTATGACAGCTTCTTTCAATCTACGACCTTGTTTCATCCATAGGGTGCAGTTAGCCGTGTTTGGTGATGGATGAAGAGGTCTTACAGAAAAATGACGTGAAATCACATAATTAAAAAATGAATCACAACAAATACCTACCTAAGGGGGGCAAATTACAGCTGCAGAAATAATGCTAATTCCCACATAACCTAACCAAGCATTGATTTTGTAGTTTCATCTGACATAAGGCTTTGCATAAGTGTGCATGTGCTTCCACAGAAGGAAATGGAGAAAGGCATGCTAAGGTTTTACACAGCGGAATTAAAACGGGATGTAAAAGAAGTGAGAGAAGTTGCAATGAGGCAACTGTAAGTTGTGATTAGCACTCGAGGGAAGTTCCAAGTCTCACTTGCTGTGCTGCCAGCAGCATTAGGACATATACTGAAGCAGGAGGATGCTAGAAAAACTTTGAGACCTCCTGGCAATTTGGATCAGAGGAGAGCAGGCTCTGCTGAGATTTCAGATGGTATTGCCAATTTAAGGAACTGTTGGGTAGGAGCAGCAAACAGCATTGTGACACAGAGGATGCTGGTGAAAATCCATGCAAAGCTAATGAGAAACAATTCTGAAGTGGGACTAGAGGGACTGAGAGATTTTTATAGTTAGTATGTGGCACTTCTGACAGTCATATCTTAGATAGCCTAAACTGGAAAGTCAAACTTGGAAGGCACTTAAGAGCAAGCAATGTTCCCTTTAAAGTTCAGTAGCAGTGGCTTTCAAAGCCTGTTAGGGAGAGGAAAGAGTCCCAGTTCCTCGGTACTAAGTTTTGTGCTTTAGATAGTTTTTTCTCTAATAATTCCCTTACTTTCCTTTCTGGGACACTACACCTACCGCAGACTGCGAGAGGGAAGTCTTTACAGAACCGTCACAGAGTTCCTGTAGCTCTGGAGGATCAAGGCTCAGAGTGTTCTTCAAGAAGAGTGAATCTGTTTCCGAGTGAGCTTCCCTCAAAGAGCATCCAAGGTCCTCAAGGACAGGATAACAAGAGGACAGGCCATCACCCATCCAGACACACCAATCTAAACACACTGCAGGAGGCGACGAGGACTAACTTGCATATCACACAGAGAAGGAACAGGAAGACCTTAGCTGAGTTTTTCTGTACCACACCACAAAAGTTCTCCATTCCCAGTGCTCACGTGACTTGTTTTAATGCTTAATTTTTTTCAATTAGTGGCATCTAGAGGACTCAAACATTCCAAACAACTTTTCTTCTTTTTTTTTTCCCTAGGATAGAAAAAGGTACTACACCAACTTCTTGTTAAATGATTGATACATATGATCAAAGAGGGGCTGCAATGGACATTAGGAAAAGGCTGTTGCTATCACCATTGCAACTAACCCAATCTCTCTCTGGCATCTTCTCTCTTAATATAAGCCTTCTGGAAGAGACTGCAGCCTAGGGGAATCGCTTTAGCAGCAGCAAGCTGCTCCAGCTTGTCCTTCTTTGTCATGGTCCAAGAGGACCTGCTCAATGTGATGAGTTGTTCTACATGAATGCTGTGTGCAAGACGAGCTAGGTGTTCAAGGAACTTAAACCTTGTGCACATGCAAGTCATTTGTGTGACTAGTTGTGTGACAAAGGAAGGGTCCGTCTGACCAACAAGAGGCTGGGTCCCATGATTTTGAACCATGGTAACTCATGGTGCTGAGCCCTGACAGAACATGGAGGCAGTCTGCAGAACAATCCTAACCATTGTGAAGTGCTCCTTCTCCTTACAATAACTGTTCAATTATACATGGCTGTGCACAGAGACAGAGGTAGTGACACGATAACCAAAGTAACTGTGGACATGCTCATGCTTCCTTCTTACATGGAAGAGCACTCAGAATTAAGCTGTACTAGCTTCAGACTCAGGACAGCTATCACAGATCAGCTGACACAGTAATATATTGCTTTAATTCTGCTTCAGGATTTGCTTCAGGTGAGTGATCCATATCATGCTACCTTGTGCCGAAGATATTCTGGTATTTCTTTCATGTCCAAGATACAGCTTCAGAAGGAATATGGAAAGCATAATGTTCCAGTTTCCATAGTTGAGCTGCAACTGGTCTATGACAGAACACATAGGATGCACCTGAAAAGGGTATGTGGTCCAAAGTTCAAGTGCAAAATTATGTAAAGGGCTGTCACACGCAGACCAAGTTTTCTCAAACCAAATTTGCTGAAATGGCACTTAAAGATAAAACAAAACTAACCATCCAAAAAAAGAACAGGCAACTATTTCCATAGATGCAGCAAGGAGTCAATAGTGCTAGGTTGTATGCTTGCCACTAATGCAACTTAAAACAGTGTATAGAAAAAGCTTCACATGAGTAATGCTAGTATCACCCCAGACTCAAACTCATTTACAATGTCTAGACTCATCTTTCAAGCAAAACTGACAAATGTTTATTCAAATAGTAACTTTATGCTATGTTTTCAACAAATGTTACTGTTTTCCTTAAGAATTTCCAGCCTTCTAGAAACATAGCTCTGGGATTCCCTGCTTCTCTTGTATCTTGGCTGCCTACCTGTATTGACAATGCAAAGAATACTCTTGCTTGGGGCTTTTTCTATGCCCCGACCATTGGAAAATAGTGTCCTTGTAAGTGCCTTTCTCCCCTACGCATCCCAGGTTCTTACACAGTTCTTTTGTTTTGGTTTTCTTTCTCCATCCCACCCCCATGTTACATTCCATTCCCCAGGATATCATCTTATATTGCTGACAGCACCATGAGGAGGGGATGGGAGACTTGCAGGCACCTGGGATTTCCTAGACGGAAATCTTTGGAAATGTCTTTTTATTATTTATTTCATTATTTTTAATTCCACGCCCTTCAAGCTGTCATTCCTTAGCAGTGAAAATGAAAAGCTGCCATTTATGTGCATACAACAATGGAGGCCTCTGCAGGCCACATGGCTCCTGCAGTTTAATTTACTTTAATTCATTTTATATTGAACTAAATGATCTTATTTGCTTGCTTTAATGGACAGCCTTCAACATGCAGGGTGGGAGCCAAACCCTCCTCCCAAAGAAATTGTGAGCACAGCTGCCATTAGAACTTGTATTCAGCTTTGAAGGAGGCCACACAGCTCGTGGGGGAGGAAGGGACATCTTTAGCCACAAGTATGCTCCTTCTCCCCCAGACTCCCACTGCAGAAGTACAAGATCAGACTCAAATCAGTCTGGGGTTACTGTCCTTCTGCTGCTTTTTTCTGCTATGCACAAGCTACTCTTCCTCTGCATTCCATCCTGACTGCAGTCTCAGATTCTCTTGGCACCTCTGTTTTTCCAGGCTAGTTTGGAACCTGGGAGCCTCTGGGATTTTTTTACATTTTCAATCTTCCCTCCTTATTTGGAGGGGTTGCCTGCAAAGATATTCTGTTTCTAATATATTCAAGCTGGGGAACTCAGAGTGGACATAGGAGTCTTCACACTTCACATTCAAGCAATTAATGTCATTTTTGTTCCTGTCAAGCATTTCTTGGCCCAGGATGTTTACTGCTATCTGTATTCAAACAGATACAATGACACCAAGCTGAGTGGTGCAGTTGATACAATAGAAGGAAGGGGTGCCATCCAGAGGGACCCTGACAAACTCAGAAGGTGGGCCCGTGTGAACCTAATGAGGGTCAACACAGCAAAGTGCAAGGTCTTGCACTGGGGTCGGAGTACTCCCAGGTATATACACAGACTGGGAGAAGAGATCCTTGAGAGCAGCCCTGCTGAGAAGGACCTGGGGGTCCTGGTGGATGAAAAGCTGCACAGGAGCCAGCAGTGTGCCCTGCAGCTCGGAAGGCCAACGGCACCCTGGGCTCCATCAGCAGAGGGGTGGCAGCAGGGACAGGGAGGGGATTGTCCCTCTCTGCTGTGCCCTCGTGAGGCCCCATCTGCAGCACTGTGTCCAGGGCTGGGGCCCCCAGCACAGGAAAGATGTGGGGCTGTGGGAGAGGGTCCAGAGGAGGCCACAGAGATGCTCAGAGGGCTGGAGCACCTCCCTGCGAGGACAGGCTGAGGGAGCTGGGGGTGTACAGCCTGGGGAGGAGAAGGCTGCAGAGAGACCTCATTGCAGCCTGCCAGTATTGAAAGGGAGATGATAACCAGGAGGGGAACCAACTTTTCACAAGGGCAGATAGTGCTAGGACAAGGGGGAATGGTTTTAAGCTGAAGGAGGGAAGGTTTAGATTGGATGCCAGGGGGAAGTTCTTCACTGAGAGAGTGGGGAGGGGCTGGCACAGCTGCCCAGAGGCTGTGGCTGCCCCATCCCTGGAGGTGCTCAAGGCCAGGCTGGATGGGGCCCTGGGCAGCCTGATCCAGTGCCAGACCTGCAGGGTGGTGGCCCTGCCTGTGGCAGGGGGGTTGGAACCTGATGGTCCTTGGGGTCCCTTCCAACCCAGGCCATTCTATGATAAGCCTCTTTTTCTGCTCTTTAATGTCAACTTGCTTTTTCTCAGTTACAGCTTCAGTTCATGCTCTTGTAAAAGTTCAGTTCTGTTGCCAAGAGGAAGCCTCTTTTCATTTTCCTTCTAAATCTGTACTGGTTCCAAGATGGTTCTTGATGTCATCTTAACCAAATGCTGCCCTTCCACTGACGGGGCCATGCTAAGAATACATGATCCCAGAACCTCAGACCGGGAGAACTGAGTGCTCCAGCCCAAGTTTTTCATGTGTTCCATGTCAAAATGAAAAGATGCATCTGAGCTAAGTGGAGTTTGGTACTGTATCCACACTGTTTTCATTAATGATCTTAATGACAGAACAGAGTAGGATTATCAATTGTGCAGTTGATGCTAAACTGGGAAACATATTGGAAGGAAGAATCATAATCCAAAATCATCTTGGCAGACTAGAGAAACGGTGTGCAGAACATGAGGGTACAATTCACTGAAGAAACACCAAAGAGAGTCCAGCAGCTAACAAAAATGAAAGAAAAAGATCTGGAATGACTGAGTCTGAGAGAAGACTCAAATAATTGGGCTTGTTTCTTCTACGGAAAAGATTAAGAGGAGATATGAAGGCTTCAGTGTATAAAAGGAAGAAAATAATCTGATCTTACTTAAATCACAATGGATATAGACAAGTAAGAGATTTGAGAAAAGGATATTCAGGTGATGCACCACATTAGAAAGATTATGGAAGCATGAGCGAAAGCTTCGGAACAGGAGACTAGAATCTCAAGGAGCAGTATGAAAAGGCAGACTGGCTTTCAAAGTGGCCTTGAAGGAATACCTGAAGAGCCTGCTTGCAATTTGACCATGGAATGATCAGAGCCCCTGATATCCCATCCATTGGCAAGCTTTATCATCTACTACTGCCAGCAAGAAGCTAATGCAAGGAAACTCGAGATTAAATATCTCTATCCCAAACACAGCTCTGTCCCTGACAGTGCAGCAATCTCCACTTCAGGCCTTGTATTAGAAGGAGCTAGAGGCTGCTGTTATGATTAGCTCTATCCACAGAATGGCCCTTGGTAAATATTTCCTGGAAAAAAAAAAACCAAAACCAAAAACCCACAACATTATAGCTCTACCCTACAAATTTAATTTATTTCCCCAATACCTGCTACAATTGAGCAACAACCATCCAGAAGTTCACAAACTACAGGCTTGGCTTCAAGCATAAACACTACTACAAGCATTTGGGGAGGAAGACAATAACTTTGTATCTGGCAAACATTAAGACAACAGATGGCAAATACCCTGGTAAGAATTTGGTCAAGGCAATGTCTACAGTGCAATAGAATTGTTGTAACTCAGAAAAAGCTTGTTTGGAAAAAAAAAATAAAAAATCACCTGAAAAATAAGATGAGTAGCTTTGTGCTAGCCTGTAGAAGTAAGCTGGGTGATGGGCTCAGGGAAAGAGCTCAGCTACGTGTTTACCAGTTATGACTTCTACGGCATGCTGGGGCTCTCTTGGAGCTCTCCCATCCCAGTTTGATCTTTGTTAATTTGTTACAACAGATCTCATCCCTGGTTGGCTTAATGGACACAGTGTAGAGAGCAGGATAAAAAATAAATCCAGATCCATAGCAGTAGGTAACAGCAGCCTCAGATGTCAGGGGACAGTGAGACCATCAACAACATCCTAAGACAAAAAGGGTCTTAAAAAAGTGAGAAACACTGCTATCCAGAAAAAGGTATTAAAAATGAAGCATCTGTGCTCTGAGTCATTACAGGCCCTTGACAGATGTGATCTTACCAGCCTCCCACTGTAGCTGCAAATAAAGCCCCCTTCTCTTTCTTCTCTCCCGACAAGGATTAATGAGTACTTGGGATAGCTCTCAGACAAGCAAGCAAAGGCTGTGAACCTTTTCCAATGCTGCAATTTATCTTGGGAAGACTATTCACAACACTTTTTCCTCCCCTCCCCAGGATGGATTATGCTCTGACCTAGCACATTAATCTCCCCAAATAAAATAATAATAATAGAAGAAGAAGGGAAAAAAAAAAAAAAAAAAAGAGGGTTTGGACAATTGCCAGAAATAAATTAATAACCATCTCAAATAGCCCTGCTGTGCAGGAACAAACTGCTCAACTCCCCTGCCACCCATGTCATTTGTAAGCAAAACTATTCCCAGTTTTGGTATCCCCTTAAGTGCCCTGCCTGATACTTTCAACAATTAACAGTAATATCTGCATCCTATACAGTGAGTGCCCTTCAGCCCAACAGCTGCCAGAAAGTATTTTTTTTTTTTTTTAACTAAATGCAAATAGTATACATTGCTACCTTTGCCACTGAAATGCAGACACTACTTAATGAAAAAAAGGACACCATGACAGGTCTGTGAAGAGTAAACAAAATATCTATATGAAAATGTAACGTGAGAGAAAACATAGTGAGAAAGTTTCAAAAGTTAGGTCTGGTTTCGATCTCATTTCATACATATTGAAGTATTTCAACTGTTTACTTACAATATTTCTTCAAACATGATTGGAACTAGTGTTATCTTGTGTGGCATCAGGAGCTTCAACTCAGTAGTTAATTTTTGACCCAAGTGGAAAGTCAAGAAGATGACTGTTTGCGATTTCTTTCTGTTAAGCAGAAATTTGTGCCTCAAAAATACCTATTGACAAAGACTGCTCAGAAAACAGAGCTTAGAACATGAACCAGAAAAGCAGTTATCTCACTGCTAGCACTCAACTCCATCTCAAGGACTGCTTACCTCTTTCTTTCTAGACTTCGGTCACTGGCTGGCATTATCAAACCTTTGTCCAGGTCCATGATTTTTCAAACCCCAAAACTTACTGCCTGGGTGTCTCTCTGACAACATTTTATCAGAAATTTTCTTATTTCTGTCCTTGCACCCGTCTTTACAATGTTGTCAAGATATCGAATTATCAAAAGATACACAGCCATAGATCCAGAAGGGAAGATGCTCTTACCTTTGACTTGACAGCTAAGATGATCTTAGGCAGGGCAACAATTAGGCATTTCAACGCGATGGTGAGATACTTCAGCACAAAGTCTGTGATCCCCACGATCCACATCAGGTCAAAGAAGTCCAATCTGTCAATGTTAGGCTTCAAAAATATAAGGCTGAAAGGCATGATGACAAGGTTCAAATACCAATGAGGAGAAACTCACTTAGGTGTCTTGATACCAGCTCTACCCACTGCTGGCCAAAGAAGGCCCAGAAACTCCAATGAACTTCAGTGAAATTCTGAAGGGCAATAGGAATAAGACATGCAAATTAGTCCCACAGCTCCTCTGGGCCTCTCGACTTTATCTGATCTTGCCTATTAGCTCTACTGAGGCCAGCAGGCTTGCCCACTATCAGAAAACAGGACCCAAACATACAAAATCTGTTTTTGAAATTTCAAGCTTCAAAATCTGCAATCCATACTAAAAAAAAAAAAAAAGAGCCCTTGGTCTAACAACAGTGCTGCAGTGCTGTTAGTCCATAGGCTGCTCTTTCAGGGCTGATGGTGACAGCTTTTCCCTTGAGGTCTGTGTCACCAGTGAAGTCATGACCCAACTTAAGACCACCGCACCTTCCTTCACTGAGGCAGGCTTGCCACAGGCAGAGCTACTTCAGGGGCAGCAGTCTCTAAAGCTGTGCATGTGAAACGAGTGGGTGACAAAGGCAGCACGGTATTAGAACTACGGCAGAAAGGTCAGAACTTCAGGTGGGTCATGCTCTGTCAGTAGCTCACAGGGCTGTGTAACAACTCTTACCCGAACCAAAGCTCCAGAAAGGTAGCAGCCCTTGCATAATGCTACCAACTGGGCTGAACATTTGGTCTCTAAAGGAGAGCCCAGGACAACACAACTTCCAGCAGCCATGGGCAGGAGCTACTGACCTGGGCAGCAGTGAGGGCTGGACCCTATTCAGACTGAAAAAATAGGATTCCTCTTTGGGGCATTTACCTACCGAAGTCTCATGGTAGAAAGCAAAAACTTGAAAGTAAAAAATAAAAGGAATGGAAAGGTAAAATACGCAACCCAGAATGAAAAGCCTGAGCGTGAATTTAAAATACTCACAACACTGGCACAGCACAACAGGTAAAATTAAACCCTAAAAACAAAAACAGAATCAGAGACTTTACTACTAGTTATGCACTAGAAACAACTAAAAAGTAAATAAATCAGGAAACGAAATGAAAATGAGAAAGAAATAAAATGAAAGCAGCTTCACAGGCCTGCCTTGTGAACGGGCACAGGGCCCTACACCGAGCCACGGACCCAGCAGCCCAAGCGTGGCACACTGCGCACCAACACGTCCCTGGCACAAATGGGGATTTTCAGTGAAGCCATTGCCAGACTGCTCACTGTCAATAAATTATGCCCTACATGGCGTGTAGTATGGTCCCAGACTGCTGAAACTCTTTTGTTTTAGGAGACTATCTTTCATTTTAAACTGTTTCCATTCATAAGCGTAACCTTAACCTGCTTCCTAAAGCCACACTGCTTCCCTATGGTGCGATAAATTTCTTCTTAATGCCTTCACACCTTTCTGCCACGCCTCCTTCTCTCCCACAAACCATACGGAGATTATCCCATAGCTCAGCATCTCTCATTCCAAACCACACAGATAAGACTTCTCATCTCTCTCTCTTCCTGGAAGGATTTACATGCACCGCTTTCCAATGATCAAATCCAAATTCATTAGAGGCAATTCTGAAAGGCACCAGGGTTGTGGGCAGACCTTGCTTCTTCCACTGCACATACAGTATTTGTGGAAAGAAGCTGAGAAGCAATGAACTAAATGAGAGAAAAAACATACTCAGAAGCCATCTAGCCCTATCCCAAGTGATGCATATTATGCACATTGTGTTTTCCAGAAAAATATTTTCAGCCTGAAGCTCTAAGTCTCTTCCAGTGGGACAAATAATATTTTAATTGGGAAGATAATTCACACAGTTTAAACTAATAGTACCAAAACTAATTTCTGAAGTGACTATTTATGACAATTGCTCTGTTTCTTCCTATGTATTCTACTAACCCCCCCTTGCTTAAGTATCTTTGCTTCCTATTTGTCATTTAATCTCTCCTTCACAGTAAGCAGAGACAGTACTGAACCAAACCCATAGGTACTAACTTTTCTGTATTTGAGAACTGCTTCAGTCAGAACGTGAAAGCAGAGACTGTCTTAATTAACCCATATCCATCCAGATACCTCCAAGCCCTGAGTACAATGATAATGTACTACTATTTCATCCCCAGTTTACTTCCAGTAATAGACTAAAAGCTGGATAGGCTGAAAAGAAAACATTACAGGAAAAGTCAAAACAGTTGGTCAATTTCTTATCTGCTTCCAACACCTGCTCTTTATGGTCAAAATGGAAATATAGAAGCCCCATTATGAAAAAGTATCCAACCTGCTGTAATACATAAGAAAATGGCAAGTGTATGTTTCAAGCAGAAAACATCGTGTACCATCATAGCTGGCTTCTTCAGACCTGGCTATGCCATTTATCAACAGGAGCACAGACATGCATATTCTTTTCCTCCATTAAAAGGTATTACAAAGATGTAACAAAGACAGCAGACACCTGAAGCATGCACACTTCCTCCTGGAGTCTGAGGAGAAGTGGGCTTTCTCTTTTCCCACCCTGGCAGGTATCACCCGCTTCCATCATATGCAATGTAAATTTTGCCCACCTGTTGTACAGTTGCTGGGAGCTGAAAGTGTAAAGCAAGTACAAGGTGTTTCCAGTGAGAAAGGCCAAGATCCATAAGACAACCAGCACTGATCTCTTCTCCTGAGCAAGAAAAAGCAGAGAAAATAAATTCAAAGTCTCAAGGGTTGCACTGAGCCTCTGACTGCTGAAAAATGCAAGACCAACCCAGGGGACACAAATATGCAATTAAGAATTCAGTAAAGTACTTATTTACACAGGACTAAGACTCATAAACAGGCTGTGAAGTAAAGACACTTACAAACACAAGCAGAAATGGCTCTTGCTCACCTAAGCTTTTCAAACAAAGCAGCTTCAGAAAAATTAATGGAAATATCCTCATGAAAATGACAGCCTTGCTTACGGAACACAATGTTCAAAGCTGGAATCTTTCGTGGGAGATCTAAATTCTCCTGATATTTAAAATGCAGCTTGACAAACGGGTTAAAAAACAGTCAGTCCTACATATTGAACTGTAATTCTGAGCTTTCACCTGTCTGGAATGACACTTTGTGAAAGGAGTGTTTTACAAATCTACCCAAAGTCTCTCAGAAGAAGGCTTAGCTAAATCAAATACAACGTAACTCATCACTTCATGCAGCACATACCAGTGTTATCTGAACACATTAAGGTTCTAGAACATGCACTTTTGATTCAAGAAATAATTAAAGGTCAAAAGAAATACAAATTTTATATTTCAAAGCACAAGGAACACTACAGATGGAAGTTGGAAGACAGAAGATCTTGTCCTGGGTCTTGGCCTGCTGTAATTTTGGAAAGTAAATTTTACTCTTGGGGAAAAAAAAAAAAGATTTTTTTTTGCAGGATAATTTATTAAGAACATAGCTCTTTGTGGCTGTTCAACAGCCAGGGATGTTAGGCTGGGATTTAAAGCATACAGATTAATGGGCACACTGCTAGAAAGACAGAGGGGCAAAGTGCAAGGCAACAGCAATCTATTACATGATTGT
Organism: Penelope pileata; assembly: GCA_013396635.1. Classification (NCBI taxonomy): domain Eukaryota; kingdom Metazoa; phylum Chordata; class Aves; order Galliformes; family Cracidae; genus Penelope; species Penelope pileata. The sequence goes on along the minus strand of WBMW01004046.1, from coordinate 60,254 downwards.
GCAATTTATCTGTTCATTGAGCATTGTATCACATTTATTTCACTGCTACTGGTACATAAGTGTATGCTTGTGTCACTCATGTAGGTGTTTTTCTGTAAAAAAAAAACAACAACAACAAAAAAAACAATTCTTGTTTTGTGCTTTTAGTGCTACTGAAGTATTTTGCTGATACTGAAGATCATAATACCTGAAAAGATCTGGTTTCTTTATATTCTAAACGTATCATCAAGACAGCATTACAAAGACATTAACAATGCATCCACAAAATCCTTCAGCTGAACGTCTAGATGCTAATAAATTACGTCTCATTACTAACAAGTGAAGTTGATTTCAGCACCTCTGCTACACACAATGGGGAAGTGAGGCACAGAGAAGTCCTCGATGATGCACTGCCAGCCACTGGCAGAGCCAGAAGCAGATTACAGTTTCCCTGACTTTTCCTCTCCTGCTTTTATTATGACATACTTTCACAAAAGCACCAGTAGGAAGAAGTAGGCAGAAGAAGCGAAGATCGTACCACAGCACTCTTACTCTGACAGATCTGTATCCATACAATGGCATTCAACCCTAGGCATTATTTTGTATACAAAGAGCAATGTTGCTTGGGAGCAAAAGAGAGCAAGCTATTGCACCTACCTTCAGAGCAACCTGCTCTCGGAGCGTCGAGTTGGCATATGCGAATGTGCTGGCCATGCCAATGCACACTGCAATCCCTGCAGGGAAAGACATTGTCAGAGTATATACGACCAGGTAGGAGGATCTTCACTCCTAAGCCACTTGATGTCAGCGATGTTGAGCTTTGAAAAAAAATTACTGGGTAATATTCTGGATGCACTAGGAATCAAAATAAATAAGCAACTAAAAAATGGCAGACTGGACTCATAAAATTCAAATACAAGCTAAACTGAAACAAAGATACTGCAATGAGCACTTGCTACCCAGCCAAATACAGACACTCTCTCCTAACAGCAGGTTCTGTACTGAAAGAGAACAGAAGTGCTGCAAGTTGTGGCTGCACTGTGTAAACAGAAATCAGCTAGAAGACTACTATTACAGCAGCAGCTCAGCAGCTCTTAGAGGACAGGACTCACTATCAAAACCATACAGAATACCAAGTTTAAAGAGCAAGATGTTGCAGCCATGAATCAATGGCTGTTTTGGGGAATACTGGCAGTTATAAGAGTAAACTCTAGCATTATTGGCTTCCCTGCGATGACAACCTCAGCATACTACTCCCAGTATGAGTAAGGATCATGCCACACTAACTAAGAGAAGGATTAGATGCGTGGATTTTATGTGACCACTGAAGATCTGAAATGCTCAAGCCCCATTAAAAAAACTGGGATGGATACATTCTTTAGGGAACTCTGAAGATGTTGACTTTAAGATGCAACTGTTGATGCTGTTTGGCTTGATTCTCAGCCTCTACAGGAGAGATTAGGAGAAGATTGAGAAACGATCTCCCCCTTGTCACGATAGAAAACAGGTGGGACTAACACAGATGAAAACAGCTTGCATTGAAAATTAGGTGAAAAAGCGGAGCTTGCTATCCCATGCATTTTAATATGTTTCCTTCATGCTAGCATACCAGCAGAGACTGTCACAGGGATAAAAGCATCAGACGTCACAGCATGGTAAAACTTACTATCCACCCTCTAGTACATGTACAGTCCAGAAAGGACAGGTGCTTACCAAGCTTATGCTGGAAACAAACTTTAGCCAAGAGGATCAAGATGAAGGGCAGACCCTTCTGCAGCCAGCCAATCACAGCTTTTAACTCTGAAAGAGCTGGGGCTGGAGTCCCAGCCTGCTCGTCACTGCCCTCCTCAGCATGCCCGTGGCGGTCCCCTCCTGCCATGTGCAGCAGAGACGAACCCCGGTGATGGCCATGGTGGAAATGATGGGACTGCTGCCGGTGGTGGAACGGGGCCCCTTCTGTGCGACTGGTTCCTTCCTCCCTTGGGGCTGGCATCTGAATGAATACTTCCCCACCTCCTGCTGAAGAGCCCAGAACCAGACCTGACTGGAACGGCGTGGCTGTGATGGCTCCCGACGGGATACCTGCCAGGCCAGAGAACAGCTGCTGTGGTGAGGAAGTCTCAGCCTTCAGACTTTCAAAAACTCCACTTTCATCCACGCTGGTTTCAGAACTGACTGTTTGGCTCCGGTTTCTGCAGTGGAAGGAGATAAAAGAAAAGGGATGGAATAAAAATGAGTGCCACAGAACTTCTTGGTCTTTTAGCCCACTCCTGACCATGTCCTTTAAGAGCTCTTCATGCACAGCCAGAACATGCAGGTCTCCAGATCACAGATGCTTTTCACTCCATTTGTTCCTGGACAGTCACAGTTGCAGAACCAGCGGCCAGTAACCAGACTCTTGAAATAACATCAGAGTATTTCTAAAGCACTGATCAAAATGCACCAGTTCCTTCATCTAAGGATCAGAGCTCCCAAACAATCCCTTCACTTCTGGAGGAATCAGATAAATAATGCATCTAAAATCAAATGCAACATCTACAATAATTTTAATATTTAAAGAAAAACATATATAAAAATACGTAACTTTACACAGTGCAACCAAGATATGACACATTATATACAAAACAATTCACCAGGCTAAATCAGAGAAGTGACCTGCCCCCCAAATATTCCTTCTTTATTTCGGGGTGACCACTACTTGCCCTGATGAATAATACTAATGAGAGACAGAGTCAGCTGGGAAAGAGAAGTGTTAAGAGCTGATGTGTGTCCCTAATCCAACAAATACTATAAAGATATGTTCGTCAATCACAAAATTATTTCGATATTCTCAGCAAAATAGACTCGGATGTACTCAATGTACTAGGCACCGGACAGAATTAGCCTTGGCACTGAGTCCTTACTAAGCTTGTTGGATAGATTACAGCCAGATTCCAAAGGAAAGTTTTAGGTATCTTCATCATAATACCAAAAGAAAATATGCTTTCTCCACCTGAACCCAATACTGTGGTACTGAAAGGAACATATGTAAAGTTTAGATGAAAGAGAACAATATAAGTAATATGTAGAAAGAATCACTAGGTAGTAAATGCCTTGAAGACAGCAAACCTCTCTCTAATTTGCAATAGAAGAGTACAGAATAAATAAAGCGCAGCAAGAAGCAAAGCCCACAAATAAGGCACGTTGTAGAGTTTTGGTCTCCCTTGGTTTTAAGCCTTGGAGACTTCCAACTTTAGAAACAGTGGTTATCAGCTGAGACAGCACACGCAGGCACTTACAGGGCCCTTAGCTCTCCTTCCCTCATGGGATCTAAAACCTCCCCTGGTATCCTACAGGGCACAGAGCACTGCCTTTCATCTGACTCTGGAGATAGCTTCAAACCTCTCTGGACACACCTTCCCACTAAGTAAACTCCTAATAAGGCTTTTTATAGCTACACCCCATTCCCAATGGCTCTCCACAGACTCCAGTAAGGAATCAAGTCAACAAGATAAGGCACACCTCTCCTTGGTTCAAAACATTCATCAACTAGATCTTGGATTTTACAACTAACATGACAATTCAGGGATGTAGACACAAGACAAGGACATAATGTGACAGATCTGTACTTACACCTGGGAACATAACAAACACATTGGGTGGAACTCAGTGTTACAGATAAATACAAAAGTATTGTTTGCAACAATGCCACCAGGATACACGACTGTTTTCAGCAGGAAGGGATTAATTAGGCACATTTAAAAACAAACATGGATGAAATCGTGAGTCTGAAGAAGTCAACAGCAGCAGAGACCGCAATGCCAGTGGATTTCATTCTATAGCTAGAAAACCTTCAGCCTATGCCACTGACATGTATTTAGCCTGTTAAAAAACAGAAGTGTTTATAAAGACCAGTTAACGTTACCGTGCTTATTGCTTGTACTCAAGAAAAAGATACCTACACCCTGAACGTTTTTAACCATTCAAACAGATCCTCAAGTGTCTTACAAGTCTGTACAGACTCAGAGAGCCCCACAAAACATCTCATGTGCCTCTTGAGCTTCAGGTTTGCCCACTGATATAAAACCCACAGGCTGCAATGAGGCTTGGACAGCATCATGCAGAACAAGCTGAAGAGGCTTTTCTTTTGCCCTAACATTGACACCGTGCTGAAAGCAGTAATGACATCAAGCTTTAACTCTACCTGCAAAACCAGTAGGAAATACTTTAGTGACTCCTTGTGATCCAGATCTTTGGCTTACGCTCTCAGCTGAGCCAGAGCAACGAAATTTGTTAGTTCCATCTTTGTCTCAGTAATTAGATTAGTTTCTTCTTTAGGAAAAAAAAAATAAAAAAAGTCAAGCACTAACTCTAGGAAAGCACAAGGGAATATTTAGTACCAGAACAACAAGAGTAGCAAGCCTCCCTTGTTGATGTTATAATTACAGAAATGAATTAGGAGCATTCTACTTCTACATATTCACATACATGAAGCTAGACACAGATGCTGGGATGATATAAAGAATCACCCCAAGTCTTTATGAAATGTTGAGTAACAGAAGTATATACAGGCTCTGTTCATACAGATGGACCTTTTCAGATTGATACTGCTCCGTGTCCCTGCAGGGCTGTAACATGGGTTGCTCTTCTAGAGCTCCAAAACATCCTGCTTCCACTAGGCCAGCTGTCAGCGTACATGCCATACCGGATCTCAAACGTGAACACTGGAGTTGGCAGCAGTCAATAACTGGCACGAAAGAGAAAAGTAAATCTGTCTCTAAATCCAAGCAGAAAACCTGGCCACATTCCATGCACAGGAAGCGTCTCTCTCACTTCTAAGCTTTTGTCTTCTAAAACCATAAAACATACCATACACTTAAATCAGAACATTGTTGCCTGGAAAAGAAGATGTAGAAAAAAAAAAAAAAAGAAGTAAAAAGATCTACCTTTCAGGAGGAGCGTTGTCAGTGTTGCTGCTATGCCGTCTCTGCATTTTCCTCAAAACCTTAAAACACAGCACACTCAACATCAACGCTGCCGGTGAATGGTTCCAGTGTGACTAACAAAGGTCCACGGAGCCAGAGGGCGGTGAAACCCGTCCAGCTAGCGACATGGCTGGCACAAATCATCTGCTTCTCTGGAAGAGAAGCCTGCAATTGTTTCTTAGTATACTTGCAAAGGAGCAACTTTCAGATGACAAACGGGAGCACACACAAACAGGTCTCCAGGCAGGGCAGGAACAAGTCAGATCCCCTTCTGCAATACGCTGCAGCCACGAGCAGAGTACGGCTGCGTGGTGGCATGGCCTGGTAAGGAGCCTGAGGCCATCCAACGGAGCAGCTCCAGATGTGACGTGAATCAACCTATGCTCTCTGGAAGTGAGATGCCTTCCTCCTCTTCTGGAGAAACTTTCAGAGCAATAAAAAGCAAAACTGAAGGGAAAAAAGAAAAAATATAAGCTTTTTTTAATGAAGAAATACAATCAAGGCATGACAATATTCTTTTAAATAGGCAACCCATTCCTTTAAAGCCACAAATTGCCATTAGGAAACCCTGCACAGTGGTCATAAACAATGTCTACATGTGCAAAAGATCATGAGCTCCTGTCCCATTCATTCTGGAACTGTCAGCATAAATAAAGGTGTGGAATGGGAAATGAAAAAGCTTTGAAACTGCATTAACTTCAGAACGTTTTACTAGAACAAGGAGAGAAGATCGTTACTTAGTCACTTAAATCTCTGCTTTCAGTCGGCTAACTTTAGGGGAACAACCTCAAACACTTTTTAAAATAAAAATCACTCAAAAGTGAAAAAGAACAGAAAACCATCATCAAGGCAGAGCACATGGCACCTGGCAAACAGTCTCACACAGCTAAATGTTATATTAGCTGTATAAAACCCGAGACACGGGCCGTTTGGGCAAGTGATTTGTCCACGTTCTCACAGGCACGTCAGAGAAGATTTAGAAAGAGATCCTTTAAATATTCAAATCTGATCCTACTGAGCTGTAGACCAAAATAGCTACGCAGAGTAAATGTAAAAGGCTTTAAACACTTCCAGGTACCAAAAGTCAGAACATTATTTACGATGTTTCACCTGGCCTGAAGCCATGTAACTCATGTACACACGGCTACATGCACACATCATTAAACATGCAGCCCTGTATCTCTCAGTCACACAGAGAAGCTGCACTGAATTTCTAAAATCATGAGAAGAAATATCAGCATTTACAGAAAAGAGGCTCTTGGCTTCTAAAAGCCAGTCTTCAAGACTCCCACCAAGTGGGCTGACTTGGGACAACACAGGGCTTGAGCCACAAAGGACAGGAAATGTCAAGCTTTTACTATGAGGTGCCAACTTTGGACGTTGCTTTAACAGCTCATACAAACACACGTGTAAATAAACCACACAGAATTAAACAATTGGGATAATCACACATAGCAGGAAGAACACAACTTGTAACAAATCTTATGGAGAAGATACAGGTAGCCACGAGTACCAGAAATCTAACTCTAAGCAGATTTTTCTGATTAACCTGTTACCTACACTCTCCTAAATAGAAATGTTGATCTTGTAACTCCACAGTTTTTATGATCTCTAGATGCACGCTTCAATTTATATTGTGCTTTCAAAGCCAAATTTTGTTTTATAAGTACTTATAAATTTCATAAAATAAATATATACCCATACGAGACCTCTTTCTCAGATTTTTTAAAGCTGCCATTGCACTACCAGCACAGAGCTCTCCAGGGAGCTTTGATGTTTTCCCTGCAGCGTTATCTAGGCCTGACCAGAGAGCACCTCTGTTAATTGACATAACGTTATCCCCTTTTAACCAAAACGGTAATTAAGATATGACCAAATGGCCACGGTCCCAGGCTGACCACACAGGCAGAGCTGTCCTGGGGGTGAACAGGGCTGGGGCAGCGTTACCAAGAAACCTGTCCATCTCTCAGGGCTAAAGCTGAGAGCTGAACTCGGTGCAGAGGTAACTTTGAAACTTGGGAAACCCCCCGCTGCTTGCCAAACCAGGGGAAGTCCACTAGATGGTCACAGAGGGTGAAAACAGATTGTAAAATGACACGCAGCTCTGCAGGCAAGTACTTTTTCTTTTGGCATCAGCTATTAAGGGGCCCGGGGCACAAAAGTTAAGTACTGAAGACGTGAGACCTCACGAGACGCGATGTGTTCTGCAGCTTTAGGGTCATACACCATTTCAATAGACACTGTTGCAAAGGGCACTCAGCACAGCTGACGGCTGTGCTTTCCCCGGCCTGGGCCCTTCATCTCTCAACAGCTGGCTGCTTCACCAGCACCCGAGCGACGAGCAGGCGTGCCGCGGGGCGAGGAGCTGCCCCGCGGGAGACGGCGGCTCAGAGGGGTGCGCGCATCTCCCGCGGGCTCCTCCTGCGGATCCAGACGGTCCCAGCTCGGCCTTCACGCCCGGACCGCGCGGCTGCCGCGGGCGCACCTGCACGAAGCACACGCACAGGGCCGCTGGTGAGCTGCACCTCCGCGGCCCCGGCAGAGCACAGCCGCCCCGCCCCGGGCCCGGCCCCGCTGCCCCGCGTCGGGTGCGGGCACAGCCTGCGTGCAGAGGGCCGCATCAGCGCGTGTGGAAAAGCACGGACACACGCACACACCCGCGCAGAGAGCTGGATGCCTGCTCAGGCGCGCGCACACACACGGATCAGGCCCGTTCCTGCCGGC
>WBMW01004046.1:0-52403 GCA_013396635.1 Penelope pileata | reverse complement strand
CGCTGGGTCCTTGGCGTCGTCTTCGGGCTCTCCCTCGTCTACTTCCTCAGCAGCACCTTCAAGCAGGTCAGTGCGGGGCCGGGGCCACCCCGTCCGGGCTGGCGTGGAACACCGCAGTGCGGGGCCGTGAAAGTGGCACCGTGTGGCGGAGGGAATGTTACAGAGCCGGGTCTGCTGCTGTGCCTCACCCCCACGGCGTGCTGGAACCACACCTACAGGAAGAGATCTCGGTTATTCCACCGTAATAGCTCCTGTAAACTGTAATTCTGCTAGCAAGGTGCTTGCAAAGGAGAGATACGCGTACCTGTGGGTATCTAACAGCACAGGTGCTGCTTCAGTAGTTGCAGTAACTGAGCTCAGCTGTGTTGGTGACCCTGGGGTGTGCCTGCGTGCCCCCATTGCACTGGGTTGTGGCGTTTCCATGCTGTGTAGCAGAGCTCCTGCGTGCAGTGCTGCTTACTGCCATACGCGTGAGTCTTCTGTGCTGTGGAATCTGAAACTACTGAGCATCGGTGGGCAAAGGGAGGGAACTGATGTCATCTACCTGGACTTGTGTGAGGCCTCTGACATGGTCCCGCACCACATCCTTATCACTGCATTGGAGAGGTGGATGGGAAGGCTGGGCTGTTTGTTGGATAAAGAGTTGGTTGGATGGCTGCAGCCAGAGGGCTGTGGTCAATATCTCGGTGTCCAGGTGCAGGCGGTGACAAGCGGTGTCCCCCAGGGCTCTGTCTTGTCCCTGGTGCTCCCCAACATCTTTACCAACGACACAGACTGTGGGATCAGGTGCACCCTCAGCACTTTGCTGATGGCACCGAGCTGAGTGGTGCAGCTGACACCAGAGAAGGAAGGGATGGCATCCAGAGGGGCCTGGCCAGGCCTGAGAAGTGGGCCCATGGGAACCTGATGAGGTTCAGTGAGGCCAAGTGCAAAGTGCTGCACCTGGTCAGGGCAATCCCAGATAGGATGAGCACAGACTGGGAGAACTGCTTGAGAGCAGCCCTGCTGAGGAGGACCTGGGGTCCTGGTGGACAAAAAGCTGCACAGGAGCCAGCAGTGTGCCCTGCAGCCCAGAAGGCCAACGGTACCCTGGGCTGCACCAACAGAGAGGGGACAGCAGGGCAGGGAGGGGACTGACCCCCTCTGCTGTGCCCTCGTGAGGCCCCACCTGGAGCACTGTGCCCAGGGCTGGGGCCCCCAGCACCAGGAGGATGCGGGGCTGTGGGAGCGGGGCCGGAGGAGGGCACGGGGCTGCAGCACCTCTGTATGGGGACAGGCTGAGGGAGCTGGGGGTGTTCAGCCTGGAGAGGAGAAGGCTGCAGGGAGACCTCACTGCGGCCTTCCAGTACTTGGGGGGGGGCTTACAAGCAGGAGGGGGGCTGACTTTTTCCATGGGCAGACAGTGATAGGGCAAGGGGCAATGGCTACAAACTGAAAGAGGGGAGATTCAGCTTAGATGTTGGGAGAAAATTCTTTCCTCAGAGGGTGGTGAGGCACTGGGACAGGTTGCCCAGGGAAGTTGTGGCTGCCCCATCCCTGGAGGTGTTGAAGGCCAGGCTGGATGGGGCCCTGGGCAGCCTGAGCTGGGGGGTGCAGCCCTGCCCATGGCAGAGCGGTTGGAGCTGGATGACCTTTGAGGTCCCTTCCAACCTGAGTCATTCTGTGATTTTCAGTTGTGGGAAGAGCATGTGGGTTTGTCTGACAGAAGGAACTTGGATGTCTTATTGCATTACTGTCTTTCCTTGCAGGAGGAAAGGACCGTGAGGGATCGGAACCTCCTCCAAGTGCAAGAGCATGAGCAGCCAATCCTGTGGAAGGATCAGTTCAGCTCGGGGAACAGCAGTCACCTAAGCAACCAGTGCAGGAATTCTGTTCAGGGGAAGCTCCTCATCACGGATGAACTGGGTATACTTAATGCTAAGAGTTCATCCTGTGTATTGCCATGCTGAATGCTTTGTTGCCTGTCTGACTGCTGCTGGACCTTTCTGGTAACAACTGCTTGTTATGAAGGCATTCTTGCTGTTGAACCTCTGCTGCTGGCATTCTCATCATCAGGCTGTATTAATTTTGCTGTAGTTCTGTGCACAGCAGTATTGGGCCCAGCTAGGCTCAGCTCAGGCACGGTACCTTGTGAGCATGGCTGTGTTTGCAGGACCACCTCAGATTCAACAAACTCCAGGTACCTTCACACGGTGCCTAAATTTAGCATGCTGAACTTGGTGCGGTTGCTTGTGGAGCTATTTGTATCCCCCTGCAGCGTGTTGGTACTGTCAGGTGTGCTAGGGAGAGTAATCAGGGAAACCTGATTGGCATAATCAGTGCTCAGCCACAGCTAACGAGCTCATCTGACCCTTTTAAACCCTAGGATATTTCTGTTGCAGGTTCTCAAATTAACTACCAGTTTTCAGTGCATGGAGCCTCTTCTGCCATGAGCACTTGCTTTTTGTTGCTCAAGCACTTGCTGTTCTTGGCCAGCAATGAAAGGCCTAAAAAATAAATAAAATTAGCACATCTTTTGTGATTTACGTAAATATTAAATTTAGCACTCCTAATTTAATGCTCACTAATGATTCACCAAGGTCTCTAAAATCAATGGTACCTCTCACAGTCTGACACTGGTGGTGCAGTTTCCATAAGGACATATGCTCTGGTTATGCACTACTAAGGACTTGTGTAAACAGTGAATATCACAGCTACCTTGTTTGGATAAATCCAAGTCTCTTCTTTGTGTTGAACTGTAAAGAGAGTTATCCAATACAGACTAGTTAAAAGAACATACGTCATTTTTTTCCAGTATAATCACCACGGTTACCCTCTCCAGTCACAACAGCAAGTTATGCCAAAAAGAAATCATAACTGAAATGTTATGGATGTAAAGAATCGTGCTCTATATACGATACTGATGTAGTGATAATAGCTGTGCGTGTAACACCAAGCTCAACTCTAAAACTCAACTCTATGTCCAAGTGCCATTTCAAAGAATTGCTGCCTAGAACTTCAAGTTGAGGAGGATCACAATAAATTAAATGATAAATAAACCTGTCAAGTAATGTATTTCTTCCTGTAGCTTTTCTACAGAACATGCAAAGAAGCAAGTCTTCCCAGTTCTTACTATTGTTTTTGTTTTCCAGGCTACATCTGTGAGAGGAAGGACTTACTGGTCAATGGCTGTTGTAATGTCAACGTGCCCAGTACAAAGCTGTACAGCTGTGACAGCTGCCTTCCCAACGGCTGCTGTAGCGTGTACGAGTACTGCGTGTCCTGCTGCCTGCAGCCCAGCAAGGTGCACAGACTTACTTTTGCTTCTCAGGTGTTCCCAGTTGGTCAGGTTTCTCAGTGGCTAAAAGCACTTGCTTGCCAGGAGCCTTTTCCTTAGAGGGTAGAGTTTCTTTTCTCAGAAGGATGAGAAAAGGCTGCAAGGAGCATGTGGCAAGCTACAAATAAAAGGTTTAAAAAAAACCCCATTCCTCTCACCTTTGAGAGGAATGTAGTGGGATCTTTGCAGGGTGTTTCAACTTCAGTGGAATTGCATTTGCTGAAGGGAAGTGACTATAGAAAATCTATTCCAGCCAGTATCAGCACTTCCCTGTATTCTGCTAGCCAAGCACAGTGGGGGGCTCCTCTAGATTCTCTTACTACTGCTGGGGTTTTGTGATGTTAACCTTTCAGTGCTTGTTAGTAAACAACTCTACTTAGAATTTCTATTCCTCTGAAATTTGAATCTTTAACTTAAAGGTGTTTCGACTATGTTGAAATAAGGGTTTTTTTGGGTTGTCAATATTCTTTGTGTGCTAACCATTTTAGCAACATCTTCTGGAACGCTTCTTGAACCGGGCAGCTATCGCTTTCCAAAACCTCTTCATGGCAGTTGAAGATCGTTTTGAGTTGTGCCTGGCAAAATGTAGGACTTCATCACAGGTAAGACACCAGGACATGTCCAGAGCTTGAAAAAGGAAATACCTGAAAAGTGCCCTTAGTCCTATGGTTGGTGTGTATGGGCACTTCTATAAATGCTGAAGCTGTATAGCTGAGAGCTAATGTTAGGGCATTCCTCTGATGTGTGTAGTGAAATAGTAACACCAACAGTGAATGAAGGGCAAAGCATATGTTTAGAGCAGAATGAGTTGTACACTTTCTTTAGAAAAGAGATAATAGACTAAGACCAGCTGAGTTTCATGGTTGTCCTCATCCTTATGAGATCTTCACCAATGTGACACATTTCCAGTAGCTTCAAAGATGCTATTTAACTTATGCTGTGTTTTTAGATTTACTGTATGCTGACAGGTATGTGTAGTTGCTCAAAAAAGTATATTGTATCTTCAGCTTTCTAAAAGGAGAGGTGAACTTCTGTTAGCCATTACAGATGTGGTGACTTCAGCAGAAGTCTTTTGCTCTAATCGAGCGCTGAACTTCTTAGAGCAGGTATGTCCAACCTGTTGCCCAGCACAGCTTGTAATTTGTCCACCCCAGCTGCTGTGTTGTCGTGGCAATGGCTCTTCACTGATGAGCAGCCCAGCCCGGGGAGTGCACCCATCACACAGCAGCCAGCACGTCTGAGCTGCAGCTGGGACATGGGGAGGGTGCAGTGCAGTGCGAACTCCAGTTATGGCAAATACTTGTGTGCATTTTGATACATGGACTAAACAGTCCTGTGAACAGTGAGAAATAGGCGGCCTTGCTTTCTGCTTTGATAAAGGAACTTGAGAATAGGTTTCAAGATTGTCAAAAAAAATCATCAGTTATTTGGTATATATATGACTCCATTTTCACTCAACATAAATACGTTACCTGCAAATTTTCAAATGGAATGTAATGGAATGAAAGTTGCAATCAGACATTCAACTCAAATAAAAAATTCATCATGTCTCTCTACTGGACTCTATAAGTGNAATAAGGTAGAACTCGTGGGTTGAGATAAAAGCTATTTACTAACAGAAAGAGGAAAATAGAGTAAAATAACAGTAATGATAATTATATACAAAACAAGTGATTGTACAAAGCAATCGCTCACTGACCGCGACCGATGCTCAGCCAATCCCCAAGCCAACGGGCACTCCCCGCTCACTTCCCTTCCTTATATTACATGGTGCCATATGGTATGGAATATCCCTTTGGTCAATTTGGGTCAGCTGCCCTGCTCCTGTCCCCTCCCAGTTCCCGGCTCCTTATGACTTGTAACTGCTTCACTGAGGAACAAAATATGTCCTTGGCTGTGTTCAACACTGCCAGGTGTTATCAGTTTTGTTTCTCTTCTGAAAACAAAACAACTTCATACCAGACACTGTGAGAGAAGTAACTTCTGTTAGAAACTAAGACACCAGCCACAAGGTTGGACACCCATGTCTTAGAAAAAGCAGTTGGAGATGTCGTTAAGCTTGAGTACTTAACATAGCAATAGGGATGAGTTGTAAACAAAGGGATTACTTCCAAATGCCTCCGAAAGTTTTTTACCTACAGTATCTGATTTCTACTTTTGTCTACCAAGAGCATGTTCATCTCATATAGCAACTTCATGCTTTGCTTGCTTAGGACATTTGGCAGTGTCACAACCACAAATGGTTGAGGCTGGAAGGGACCTCTGGATGTCATCTGGTCCATCTCCCTGCTCAAGCAGGGCCACCTGGTTGCCCAGGACCACATCCAGGTGGCTTTCAAATACATCCAAGGAGGCAGACTGCACAGCCTCTCTGTGCAACCTGTTCTGTTGCTCAGTCACCTGCACAGTAAATAGGTGTTTTCTAATGTTCAGAGGGAGACTCCTGTCTTTCAGTTTGTGCCCATTGCCTCTTGACCTGGCACTGGGTACCACTGAAAGGAGCCTGATTCCATCCTTTTCTGTCGTCCATGCATAGGTAATTTTTTGGAATGCTGAACGTTATCTCACCTACTTGGGTAGTCTCCAGAAAATGAATTTCTGGTTATGGTATGACATGAAAATGCTGCACCATAGCAACTGTCTTCGTATATGTTGGGAGTGCAGTGATACTTTACTCTAGAAAGTACTCTACTGTGTGGAAGAGTTTGGGATGTTTCTTTGCATGCTCATAAATGCTCTGGGTTTTGACCCTCACTGAAGGGATATATTGTTTCAGTACATATGTATTATTAAAGTTTCTCCTCCTGTTCCCAACAGAGCGTGCAGCATGAAAACACCTATAGAGATCCAATTGCAAAATACTGCTATGGTGAATATCCCCCAGAGCTGCTGCCTGTTTGAAAGCTGCATGATCTAAGCAACAAGGGGGAGGAACTGGAGACTAGAATCCAGAAGAGGAAGATGGCGGCTGTTGCTTTACAAGAGCCTCAGAGTAAATGGTTTGTTTCTGGCAGCAAACCCAGAGGTTTGCAGAGTAAGGAAGGGACTTAAGTTCTGTGGAACTGGATCTTGCTTTCTTCAGCTGGATATTGTGCACCTGCTTTAGAGAACTGGAAGGGTATTCTTCGAATAATTCTTCTACAATAGCTAGTGTTCTAAGGCACACGGGGTGGATCTAGCCTACAAAATAGAGAAAAATCTAATGGAGTTTTGCAGCTCTACCTGTAGGTTCAGTGGCTTCTGCAGTCCAGAGACTTTCCAGAATGACAGCTGTAACAAGAGGATTTTTGCTTTTAGAGGGTAAAACATGCCTATTGTGCTTCTTTCTCTGGAGTACTTCCCTGACGTGCATGTTGTACACAGCATATGTAATTATGACTTATTTATTCAATTTTATGGATTACTAGCTCAAAGTATTGAGGCTTTGCATAGCTAGTTGTTGGTGCCTTTCAATCCCTGTTTCCTTTGTATTGGGTAGAAAGGATATTTTACATCCTGACTAAAATCGGTTGGTGTTTTTCTTCCTTAGTATAAAGGATTTGTATTGGGATTCATTGCTGTAGTGCTTATGTTCCTCTTAGTGAGTTTAAAGCATTCAAAACTCCAATGGAGTTGTTATTCTGTCAAAGTCCCATAGCATGAAAGAAGAGCAGGGATCTGCCTGTGATGGGACTCTTACTGTCTGTAAGTGCTTTCCTTAGTACTCTGCTACAGTTTCCTCGAAGAGGAGTCTTTGCCTTGTAAACAGCTCTCTGCTAGTCCACTTTCTCACAGGAAGCAAAGAAGATGTAGTTGCTTGAACTCGTTCAGGCCTTGGTAATTCAATTGCATTTCACTCCTGGTGGTGCAGGAGGCAAAAGAGTGGAGCTGTTCCATGATCTCAGTGTAGTGATGTCCTTGAACATGAAGTAATTACACTAGAATGTTAGAACACGGCACAAACCCTTCTCTGAGGACAACTGTGTTGCATGAGTTCAGTTAAACCATCAGGATGTTTTGCTTTTCTGTCTGACATACTTGCTACTCTGAAGTTTCAGCCTGATCAGAATGGCAGTAGTATAGAGCTGGTTCTCCCATTTTTCTATAGCTCTAAAATTTTGGTTGAAGTTGACTCCTATTTAAGTAAGGCTGCTCAGCAGACGAAAGATGGGTAGAGAATCTGTAAGATACTGACTAAATTTATGCTCTCCCCATGTTTCTATGTGAAGTCCATGTACTAGACAAAACAGGGTTGTTCTTTTCTATACAAAGACTCATTTCCCTTGTTTTCACCTTAGCCATATCTGTGCAGCTGGGGCACTTCAGTGATTTTGGCTTTGTGTATACATGTTTAAACTTCCTATTCCCTGTCTGAAATAAAAACAATCTACAGAGGCTTTATTAAAAAACAAGCACAGTGGTGGAGTACCTTGGCACAAAAGATACATATACAATGCTGTTGCAGGATATTCTCTTATGTTTCTAATTAAAACAACGTGTGATATAAACAAGTAGTGTTACCAGCCATCTGATAAAATCCACTTGCG
The DNA here is from genome assembly GCA_013396635.1 of Penelope pileata. NCBI lineage: Eukaryota > Metazoa > Chordata > Aves > Galliformes > Cracidae > Penelope > Penelope pileata. The sequence continues at coordinate 44,561 of WBMW01004046.1, read as the reverse complement.
TTGTTTTCATTGTTCTTTCCCAGAAGTCATCAAGTGAAATAATAATTCAGTCAGCAGATTCTCTTGAAAATCTTGTTTCTCCGAAAGCTTTAGTATCAGCTCATCCAGCTGAAAATGTCTCCCCTTTGCTGCCATCCTATGGCAAGTTGCTGCAGCAGACAGGCGTGATGCAGTGTGAAGGTGCAATGTGAAATGCTGTCTTAAGAGGGTAGCAGAGGATACTCACTTCTCTTTTCGATGTTAAACAGATCCTTCACCTTTTTCCCAGATTTCGTAACTGGCTTTCTCAGGAAAGGCCATCAGGTTGGTCTTGTTATGAAGTACTCCAGCATTTCGTGTTGTTGCACTAAGATCAAGGTACTGATGGCTTACTCTTGATTTCTTTTCCAGCTTGGTATACCACTGCCCTGAGGCAGTGATTGTGAGAAATCATGAGAACCAACTTAATTCGGATAACGTTAGCAGGAATTCCTGGCCCCTTTCAGAGAAACAGAATGTGATCAGAAATGCATTGTGACTATTGTCCACTGGGACAGAAAGTGCATCTTCCTTCTCTGATTGTTAGGCTGTTCAAATTGTCTATACTATATGTTAAATCATTAAAAATGTATCTGTGTTCCAAAATACTGCCTGTTATCATGTCTTTTCTTGATCTACAACAGCACTGTAGCGAAATGCAAGTTTGAAGAATGCAGTGCAGTAGAGAGTAGACAGGCTCACTGAACTTGAATATGTGAACTTCAGTTTGAGAAAAGAGCATGCCTCTCAATAGAAGAACCTAGCCCTCTGCAAAACTGGATTGAGCAGGAAACAGAATGCAAATGATTGCTTCATGCTTTAAAGATATTGTGAGAAATATGAAACCTTTCTTCCTAGTAATATTTCTGTGTGATTTTAAGTGCTGTCCATCCTGCTTGTAAAAAAAACCCTGGTGATTCTGTGGTTGTCAGTAACTGGCATTTCCTCTCTATTTGTCAGATAAGAGATTCACGGTGTTGACTTGTGTTTGACACCAGATTTAATGAGAACACTTGATGGAGCAACTAGCTCTGCTTATCTGCACTAGAGTCAATGCTGTGGATAATTGAATAGGTTGTGTGCTACTTGATTTCTGTAGTTTAGGATACTATTAATGCCAGTGAAAAATGGTAGCAGCTCACATCTAATGAGGAGCAGGCATAGTATTTGGCTTTACCAATTTTGAAAGAGTAATCTGTGGCAGAAAGGCAAAGCAATATCTACTTTGGCTGCTCTAAGAAGCTGCTGGACTTCTCCATTAGGGTGGTATATGGAGAACTGGATTAAAAATTCTTAATGTAGTGGACTGGAGTTCTGAAAAGGTGAAAGATTTCTGGCTTGAGGCCGACACTAAAGTGCTGATGAATTGGGATCATGGTTTCTGCATTTGCAGTCTCACTAGTTGTTGCAGTTCATCGCTTTAGCTCCTTTAAGTGTTTGGGCTCTGATCATTTGGAGGAATTTCTAACAAACTAACCGAGGATTAGTGAATTGTCATTTTCTGAATATCAAGTACTAAGCACAGCAAATCCTGAACATGAGTCTTAGTTCTGATGCGCTTTCAAAAAGCAAATGCTTTTCTGGCTGCCCTTGTCATTTTGCTGGACAAGCTTGAGCTTCAGGATTTGTTCTGTCTTGTGCTAGTCACTTAAACTGCAAACACACAAGTCCTTTAACTTAGCACCATAATGTGGTATTTGTTCTTCAGCTGTTCTTGTCAAGGAGAGGTGGGGGAGGGGATGAAGAGGAATTCTCTAACTCAGCAAGTTCAACGAAAGTGAAGTTCAGCAAATTATTAGTGTTTTAATAAGAGTCCTCTACATTTCTTTACAATGTGAGGCAAACAGTTACATGCAGAACAGGGAAAACTGCCAACTTCAAAACCCACAGGGAGTGATGCAAAAGTACATAGTTCTTCATTTTCTGATCCCTGTCTGATTAAAAAGGCAGTTCTATCTAATGCTTTCAAAGAAGTCTGACTTGTAGCAACTTGCATATTCCTATTTTTAAGGCAGTCAGGTGCCTTTTTTTTTCTTTGAAATCATTATTCTTTTACAGCAGCAAAGGGGAATTGGAGGCAGATGTCAGTTCATGCGTGGTTTTCCATGGGTGAGATTACAATTAATCTGNGATTTGCACTTGGATTTGTTGAATCTCATGAGGTTCTTGTGGGCCCGTTGCTCGAGCTTGTCAAGGTCTCTCTGGATGGCATCCTGTCCCTCCAGCGTGTCTGCTACACCACACAACTTGGTATCATCTGCAAACTTGCTGAGGGTGCACTCAATCTCACTGTCGATGTCATTGATGAAGACACTGAAGATATTGGTCCCAGCGCTGACCCTGAGGAGCACCACTCGTCACCGATCTCCATCCAGACATTGTGCCATTGACCACCACTCTCTGGATTCGATCCTGCAGCCAGTTCCTTGTCCATCAAACAGTCCACCCATCAAATCTGTGTTTCCAGTTTGGAGAGAAGGATGTTGTCGGAGACCGTGTCAAAGGCTTTGCTGAAATGACACCAGTGGCTCTTCCCTTGTCCATTGATGCAGTTACACCATCATAGAAGGCCACGAGGTTGGTCAGGCAGGACTCGCCCTTGCTGAAGCCACGCTGGTTGTCTCGTATCACCTCCCTCTCTTCCATGTGCCTTAGCATAGCTTCTAGGAGTATCTGTTCCATGATCTTTGCCAGCGCAGAGGAGAGGCTGACAGGTTGATAGTACCCTGGCTCATCTTTTTTACACTTCTTAAAAATGGGTGTGATATTGCTTCTTTTCCAGTCACCAGGGACTTCACTTGACCGCCATGACTTTTCAAATATCATTGAGAGTGGCTTGGCAACTACGTCAGCCAATTTTATCATTAATGGTTGAACTCAGGGCTAGCACATGATTTCTTGCCTGTTTAACAAAGCTTCCAATGAAATCCAGCTCCCATTTATCTTTTCTGCTCTCTGTCTTTCTGCGCACACCTACAGAGTAAGAGTGTAGTGGGAATGAAGGTGAACGCAAATCTGTCAACTGTCTGCATTCTGTTCCTGTCCTGCACAAAATCTGTTTAAATCACTCTGAGTAAGAAGGCAGCTCAGCTCTGGTAGTTTCTATCGCTTCAGACCATGGCTTCACATGAAGCATTTAATGTGCCTGTTGATATGAGTAATACTGTCTTCCATAATCATATGAAGTAACGCTATTGGGAGAAGTGAGTTAAGCTGAACGCCTCTGACTTACACTCTCTATAACATCCTAAGCTGTAGACACTGCCATACCCATAGAAACACATCCGTTAGCTGTGTAAGGTGACGCTGGTTATGCCAGGCATGTGTGGCTCGCAGAGCGCAGCCCGTCCTGCCATGTGCCATCATGGCACCGGCTCTGCCCCACGGAGCGGTCTGGCCTGGCCCTGGGCATGCATCCAGCTTGCAGGGGCTCAGCAAGGACCAAACACTGGCACTGAGCTGAAACTGAGACATGGGGAGGGCATGGTGCAACTCAAGTTACGGCAAATGATTTTATGGATTTTGATATGTTGGCTGAACAGTCCTGTGAATAGTGAAAAATATACAGCCTTGCTTTCCATTTTGATACAAGGATTTGAGAATAGGTTTCAAGATTGTCAAAAAAAATCATCCATTTTTTGGTATATTTGTGACTGACTCCATTTTCAGTCAACATAAACACGCTACCTGTGAATTTTCAAATGGAATGGACAGAGTTGCAATCAGACATTCAACTTAAAGAAAAATGTGATCATATCTCTTCACTAGACTTCTGTAAGACTTATCCTACCACAGAAATATATCCCTCACTTCAGAACCACACCTTATTCATGCCATCGCTTTTTGGCAGTACCTCCATTTGTGAACAACTGTTTTCTAGGGTGAAGCACAGAAGAGTAAAATTTCATCAAAAATCTGACGATTACCTTGAGAGCTAAGAATTGCAAGCACTTCCATCAAACCAGACTTGAATTAGTTTCATGAAAACAAGGTCAAATATCCCACCAGTTTTATGTTTCTGTTGCTTTTTTTTTTTGTTTTAATAAAAAATATTTAAAAAAATAAGATTTGTTAATTATATACATTAACTATATTATATATTTTATACACAGCCCAAAACAATTCCTCTTAACTCGGTACGGCCCCGGCCAGCCATACGGTTGGACACCCAGGGGTTATGCTACATGCCCATCTTCAAATGGAAAATGTATATGAGTTGCAAACTCCAGTTGCAGAACTGCTTAGTAATAACTTCCGAAGTTGTGCAATCGAAGGGAGTGAGCGTGTTCATACATGGTCCTAATTGATCTAAATCTCTGTCTTAAAGACACTTTAAATAAGTACATAAACCTACAATTCTGTGGTAGTGATGAGTAAGCAAAGGTCACCCACCTCTCCTGGTGTCCCTTTCCCTGGTTTGCTGGCTTGGGGCAGCACCCAGCAGCTCTCCTGGAAGCTTGAACCAGGCGGTGCAGCAGCGGGGCAGCCTTCAGAGGTGACCTCAGCCCTGGGATAGAGGCTCAGAGCCAAGCTGGTGGATGGTCCTCAGAGCTGCATGTCGCTCAGAAAGACACAGGAAAGCCTACAGGAGGAGAGAAGTCACTGCGGTGCTCGCTGGAAACACGAGGGCTGAGCTGTTTGGAATGGCTCCTGTGCCTCAGGCCTGGGCGGCCAGACCTGCAGCGTTACCGCAGCTGAGGGCTGCTGGGCTCCCGGCCTGCTGGGCAGTGCTGTTTTGCTGTGTGCTGTGTGCCATGCAAGAAAACGGCTACAGCAGTGGGGACAGCCTGGCTGGTGGCTGCTGCACTAAGTAGCAGTTAGGGCAGGCACATCCAACCTGCAGCCCCTACAGCTCCTAGTGCGGCCTGGACCCTGCTGCCGAGCCGTCATGGTGGCGGCGGCCCGGCCTGGGCCCGCAGCCATTGCTCAGCATGCGGCCCAAGATGATTCCTCGCTTGGGGCAGCGTGGGCCAGCCTCAGGGACAAGTGTCGGCGCTGCTTCAGCCGGTGTTGACACCAAGGGGCTGTTTCACCTCAGCAGTGTCTTTGTTTGCACTCACTTGGAAGCATCCTTAGTCTGACCGACTGCAGGTGAGCTGCCCGTTGTGGTGTTTTGGTTAAAGCAAGCCTGTAGTCCTGTGTTCTGACATGGGTGTCCTACCCTGTGGCTGGCCTGGGCCGCAGTGAGGGAAGTGGAGTTCTCCCGGGCTGCATATAAAACATGTAATTTTTCTTCAGGTTGAATGCCTGATTGCAACTCTATCTATTCCACTTGAAAATTCACAGGTAATTTGTTTATGCTGACTGAAAATGGAGTCACAAATACACCAAAAAAATGATTATTTTTTTGCAATCTTGAAACCTATTCTCAAATTCATCTATCAAAACAGAAAGCAAGGCTGCATATTTTTTTCCATTCATAGGACTGCGTTTAGCCAGTCAACAAAATGCATACAATTATTTGCCATAACTGGAGTTAGCACTGCACTGTGCCCTCCCTGTGTCCTGGCTTCAGCCTGTGCACTGTTTGGTGCTGAGTGATGGGTGCGGGCCTGGAGCTGGGCCGGGCCCACCTTCCCTCAGCTCACTGGCTGCTCTGGTTTCTCTTGATTTTTTCCTCAGGCCCTTATATCTTTTCTGTCTCCCCTTGCTTTGCTTTGGGTCTGTCTTAGCTTCAGTTGCTGAAGGTTGAAATAGGAGTCCTCGCTCCTAGAGGAAATTTTGCTTTTCTAAGTAAAAGTATCGTAGTACACCCCTGTGCGTTTGAGGCAACAGAGCATCTCTGTTCTGATCTGTTTCTTTTCACCCCACTTTGATCTGGTGCTAGCTGTTGCTCTCAGCTCTCTCAGTCCACGTTTGTTTTGAGTATTTATGCAAAATTTCGTAGTACCACGGTTGCAGAACTAAAAGGCATACCAACACCTAACCAGAGTTCTGGGAGAGGAAACTGGTGCTGTCCTGTGCTGTCATATGGGGCAGGAACTTTGCTGCTTGTGCTGCGGTTGTCCCTAGGAACTCAGATCTTGGGCCTGGGTCCTGCTGCCAAATACATCTCTAATGTGTGAGGTTTGCCTTGATAAGCATACAGTTACTTTTTCAGCATCAAGAGTTCTGAACTTATTTGAAAGTTACTGCAAATGGCTAGGTCGCTGAAGAAAGCATTTGTCCTAGTTGTTGTATCCTGGGTTCCTGCCAACAGCAGGTGAGGCTTGTTTACAGGAGAACCATGGCTCACGAGAAAGAAGGGTGTACGTGCTACCTGGTCTCAATCTTTCACCATGAAAGGCTTACATTTAGAACTTGTTGTGATGCCAAAATGTCACCAGCATCAGTAATACATTTTTTTAGTAGTTACTTAAAAAACTTCAGTTATCTCAGAATGAACCCAGATGAGTTGCACTCATGGACCTTTCTTGCACTGTATGGCTGTATGGAAGCCCAGCCCTAAGCTGAAAAGTAATTCCACAAAAATATATAAACAAGTGACACTTGTGAGACTTTTTTTTCTGTCCTGCTAGCTTGTAAGTTCCATCTGGGATCTGTCTGCATCATGCATATTCCTATCGATGAAAGATTTGCAGTTGGAAGTGAGGTGAATTAGCGATGATGCATGAGCACAAGCAATGCTGGAGGTTCTAAACCCAAGCGTTCAGCAGTGCAAGTGAGGTCCACTTCTTGCACCATAATCAGTTTAAAAATAAGTGAGAGACTGTGCTTATTTATTGTCTGATGGTGGAGTACTGAAATCGCAGAGTTAAAAGTTCCTCTTTACAACTGTAGAGGTCTCATTTTTCCTTTCTTGTGTAAAAATTGAGGTTTCTGTGGCCACTTTGCTCCAGCAGCTGCAGCTGGAAAAGAAGCAACAAATGAGACTCATGAAAAAAATTGTGAGTTAGCAACAATGACAGCCCTGTTATTTCTGCAGTACGAATAAAATAAAGATCAAACTTCACCCTGTAAGGACTTAGGTTTTTTCTGTGCAGCAAATGGAAATCTCTTCATGTTTTGTTGTTGTCGTTGTTGGGGGGTGGGAGGGTGCATAAGTAACACTCAGCTGCGGAAGATCTGTTAAGGAACTGCAATATTCATAAAATCCCGACGGCTACAACTCAAAGAATGATGGGAGCAGATGGAATTGTTTGGAATTTAATAAGTGCTCTAAGTTGGGTAAAGACCGAGAGCTCTGGACCTCATCAGGATTCTCCTTGACTTCCTGCCAGCTGGCTTTCAGGTAGGTTCCATATAAAAGCTAATATATTTTGCCCTTAAAACAGGGTTTGCAGTGGAAACACTGCAGTGAACTAGGCTATTAAAACAGATTAAGCTATCTATTTGTGAGGCTTGGTGAAACATTTTGTGATGTTATGCTTGTCACAGTCCTGCCACATCAAGGTTAGGGTGGGAAGGTGACTAGCTGGCAGTCACTTCATCAAACAGAGATGTTGATTTCTCAGGTAACCCAGGCAGGGTGAGGCTTGCACGCTCTGTTGCTTTTAACAACCAGATAATGAATATGCTTCCCAGAATTCGTGTTTCTCATAGTGGAAGCAGCAGCTGCACATGATCTGTGTCTCTGTCAAAGGAAAGAGAGATGTAGTTAATTCAAGTCTACGCAACAAAGATGTATTGATCAAGACTCTCCTTGCTGCAGGTGGGTATCTGCAATAACAATGGCTAGGACAGCGCAACAAACCAGGTTGACAAAACCAAATACACGTCATCTTAATACTGAAAGTGAGAAGGTTTACCATCTAGCTTCAGTGCTGAGCCTCAGCAGTTCCAGAGCAATTCTGCTCCAGTCCTCAAAGAGCCAGTAAGACACTAAAATCAAGTGAAAAGGATGCAACTCATTAATGTTGTTATAAATACACGGCATTTGTAGCTATATGGTTAAAATCACGAATTCCATATGAACAGCTTGCAGTGGATTGGTTTCATGTGGTTTAAAACAAAAACTAAGAAAACAAAACCTGTTTATGGCATCTGAGTGAAGTAATACCAAGCTGCTTATGGAAGCAGTGAATGTTGCAAGAATTATATGGAGTGGATGTATACATTATGTTTCCTCTGCTGCTTCTCTACTAGTAGTACTCGGATGTGGATGATTATGTGCTATATATTTAGTAGTTTTCATTTTGCAATGTATTTTTTTAATGCAAAGCTAAAAATCCTTGTAAACTGGTTTTGTAATAAAAATTGTAATTATTATTTCTACAGAGATACCTAACTTATTGTCCTTCCCCCGCTTTTCCTTCATGCCAGTTTCCCTTAATAGCTGTGCCTATTTTTCTTTTGTTCATGTGTTATGCAGAAGAAAAATGGACACCAACAGGTTTGCTAATTACTATAAAATTCTTCCCAGCCTTGTTCTGTTTAGCTCATTCTATTAGCTGAAGTAATGGAGTGCAATGGCATGGTGGCTCTCACGCTTTTCATTATATAAGGTCTTGCTGGTGCAATATATTACTGGGATTGTCTTCTGGGGCTGTCACCAATAGCTTGTGATTTTCCACACCTGCTGTTTTCTTTGATCTCAGCGTGCCTTTTTAGCTGCTAAAAAAATCCTCCTTATCTTTCCTAAATGACTCTTGAGGTCACAGTACTGTTAGTCCCTTGCTTCTTCAGTTTTTGCTAGGAGCTAGCCGAGCTGAGTCCTGGTGTGCTGTGTGTCTGGAAGGACAGTCCTCTGACGGGCAGTTCTCTCATTCACACCAGTGGAGCAGCTCCTGTCAGTTTCACTGCTGTACCCAAAGGCAAGGTCTTTACCCTCACTGCTTCTTTTTGCTGCTGTTGCCTGATTTTTCATCCTCAGTGCAACCTGTCGGTATTGTCAATGTCATCTTCAGCAGGATTTACTGCAGCATACTTCTTGTCTCATCGCTGTTATTGTATTAGCTCCAGTGATTGTACTTTCACCTCATTACTGAAAGAAAGTTAACATTAATGAGAGTCATGCAGCTAAACCTTTGCTCAGCTCTCTGCAAATTTATTCTAATGATGAAAAGGAGATGCATGTGAGTCTATTTAAAAGCGAGCCAGCTTTTTTTTCCCACCCCCACCTAGCTACCGACCAAGTTCAGTGTTAAATAAACTATTTTGTTACTAAGTGCAGATGATGCAAAAGAATCCAGAGACATTATACAACATTAGTGAGGACAAATGATGTTTGTTAAACACTGAGCTATTAACTGGTCTGCTACAGTATTCCTTTATGGCTGAAATTTCCGTGTCACTGCTGTGTTTGGGATGGGTTCTTATATCTGACTCCCACAATAAATTAGCTGTAAAGCACCTGGAGATTCTAGAGGGTATGCTAGGAAAGCTGAAGCTATTACCATATGTAACAGTAATTGCACCTATAAATGAGATGTAGCATTGAGGGAGAGGTGGAAATTGTTTACAAAAAAGCACAACAAGCTTAGAGCTAAAGGGAGAAATATATCTAGATAAGCAGAAGTTAATGAGATGAGACAAATGTGCATGATGCATGTGCTAAGCAAAGAGGCTCATGAGATCTTTTTTCTGGTCAGAATTTAGATTTACCATAAAAGCAGTCATTTTCCTACGGGTTGCTGCTAGGAAAGCCATTTCAGCAGAGGTGGTTTGGTTTTTTGGTTTTGTTTGTTTTTATTTTTGGTTTGTTCATCTGTTTTAGTGAAAGGTTAGAGAATAAGAGTTCTCTTTTCATTAAATCCTCTTATGAGCAGCTGCCATAGCACTGGCATGTGACGTAACTGCCACAACCATGACATGGTTCCGGTGCCTGTCTGAGCTGCAGCAGTAGCACAGCTCAACTGGGAAGATACGAATGTTGACTGACAGGAATGCATCCTCTGAATGTGTTATTTCATGTTTTCCTTAAATGTCCCCTCCTCATGTATGAAACTAGACCGAGCCTGATCTAGTCTAAGATGACCAAGATGGTTCTTGCAGAAAACTTGCATGTATTTTAAAGAACTTCTATAAAAAAATAAATATATTGTTCACCCCAGACAATACTGCGAGGAGACAAACCCCCTTTGTTTTCATGAGTATAAAGATATGTCTTGCTAAAAAATGCCGCTGGCTTGTACAGCGAGGGCTCTAGGCTTTCAGAGAAAAAGATAATCCAAGAATTACCTAAGCATGGTTGGCTCTGAAGGAGTGAAATGTAGTGCTGTAGTGATAATCATGTTTTGACCTATTTCAAATTCCAGGGCATAAAAGTATTTTCTCCCTTGTATAGGTTTGTGATTCTTAGCAGAGAGTTCACAGGGAAGAGTATGTAGCCCTGTTGCCAGGAGAGAAGCTTTCTAGTAGGAAGGCTGTTTTAAGTTAGCCTTTTCAAATGTCAAACTCCTAAACAAAATGGATGAAGTTGGATGAAGGTAACCCGTTTCAAAGGTTGGTGAAATAACATTATCGCCCTTTGGCAGGGGGAAAAATTGAAACACAGTGTTTAGGAGACATCATTTGTGACAGGCAGTGGAGCACAAGAGAGGTCTTAGGCATCCAGAGCTGGTGGCGGGGTTGCTGTCCTGCTCTGCCTGCTGGAGATTTCAAAATTCTCTTTCTGAGATTGTGGCTGTTGTGCCTGGAAATAGCACTGACTCATGTCTACGGTAACAAACAATTGTTGAGTTATCAGGTTGAAATGTGCCTTATGAAATAATTTATATTATGTTTACTTGGAGAGATTTTTAAAAGACTCTCTACTAAACCAGCCTTTGGTGTAGACACAGTCAAAGTGAAATAGCTTTTGTACAAGAAAGGTGAATTAAATAATTTTCATCTCATGTTTCCTGCTCATTCCTACTGCTCCTGCAAGCACTGTTTGAAAATAGTCTGTGTCATCTGCAGGTATTCACTTCACAATTTGTTCTTTTTTCTTTATGTGTGCACCTTCCTCTTCTCCCACCTGCTTCCCAGCTTGGCTTTTCCTCATCTCAGTGCCCAGGAAATGCCAGTGTCTGGTTGAATGAGCCGTGCTATAAATCAAAGTGTCATCACTTAGCTGGTAGAAGTGATTTAATTAATGCATCATACTGTCCCCAGAGCCTCTCTCCACCTGACTGCTAATCAACCTTCATCAGCAGGAGGAAAACGTAGCCCTTCTTAGAACTGTGCAGGAGAGACCGAAGGAGGGATAGATAACTGCAGCTGCAAAGATCAGCCCTGTCACTTGTCTCTGATCTGTCGGCTGGTTCTCGAAATACTGCTGTCCTGGTCTCTTACAAACAGTGCTTACCTCCGTTCATAGAGAAATTATCTAATGTCATATCAGCAGTCACCTTCCGTCAAAAATGTATTTGGCAGGTGAGACATTTAACAGCATCCTATCGTGCATTTAAGTGTTGAAGGAACTTTGTATGTCCTGAGTGCTGCAGTAGCTGGAAGGAGCAGTTTGTGCATCAATGCGTCGTGTACCATGGACGCACTGTGCCGTTAACACTGCAGATCGCTGACCCAAAAATGGTCAAGCCAGTATGAAATTACAGGGCAGATGTTATTAGGTATTGGTATCCCTTGTCAGCTGCTGAATAATTAGTTGATTTTTATCTCAGCTACGTATGTGTTGTAGTGATTATTTCTGTGCATGCCAGAGCCCATTTCTCTTTGGCGTTCCCATTGCTTAGGGCTGCATCTGTAGTAACGGGAGCCTCAGCCTCCATCTACAAGGTAACATGAGCAGAAGGGAATTTAGGGAGTGTAGTATATGAGAGTATTACAACATGATCATTTCTGCCTTAATACCACAGGCACTGACTGTACTTTCTGCTCTTGGAGCCTAAGACTCTCATTTTGGCTTTTGGGTGAGCCTCAGAATGCAGTGGGAGAAGAACTTGGCCCCCACTAACTCAATGTGGTCTAAAGTCTGCTGCAAGATGCAGGATGTGCAATCTGGGCTTGGCTAGGCCACGAGAGGTCACTTCCAGATATCAACAGCACCTTACAGTGCTGCCACATGGCCTGTATCAGACACACCCGGCCTTTCATCCTCCCTGGGAGGGCCTGCAGCCAGCCAGCCAAGCACACTGCATCGTCCTGTCCCTCAGCCTGCGCTACAGATGAGTTAGCTGCGAGCTCTGTGCTTTGATGCTAATTCAGTTCTGTGTCTGTGTTACCTCGCGTTGCACGAGGCAGGCACCCTGAGCCTCAAGGCTGGGTGCTCTGCAATCTGACCGGAGTAATTCCCGTTATGGTTAAGCAGCTGTTTCCTTTGTAAGTCTGTAATTTTGAGGGTTTATTACGTGGACATAAAAGTCCTCTCCAGGCAGAGATTTGGCAGAAAAAAACCAGCCAGGGAGCTGTTTAATCATGTGTTAGTTTGTTTGGTTTTGCATCTGTTAGGCGTTTTTTGGGTATTTTGCATTCTAGGCAGCAAAAGATACAAGTGTAGTCATTTCCAGTTGCTTACCGTTTAAGGTCTTCATTGCCATTTATTTTATTATTGGTCATTTATGATTTATTTGAAGAAATAAATGTAGATTACTGTATTAAATGTATTTACCATGTAAACAAATGCAGTATTCAAACAGCAGCTTCTTCTGACATCTCACTGATATCCTTGGTTAGTGCACGCGCTTTATGTTGCTTCGTTCCCCCAGACTGCTGCTCTGTGGTTGCTTATTGCAGGGTCTGTTGTTCTGTGCTGGGTGCTCTGATGATTCAGTAGACAAAGACAGTGCTCACTGCATAGATTGCTGCTATTTTTATTCTCGACAGAATTGAAAGTCTGGAACCAAGCTGCATAAATTCTGTCTCGATGATTTAAATTGAGAACTTTTAAGGTGGTGGAATTAATGTTATCCCAATACAACCAGTATCAATTTGTGCCTATTGAGGGATATATGCATATGTGTGTGTATATATATATTATTAAGGAGATGATGTTTAATATGACATCAGTAAATTCGGTCTCTGAAGGGAATTGTGTCCTCAGGCTGTCTAAAACTCTACAACATTCCTTGTTTCTACTGTGTAACCCACACCTGAGCCAATTTAAAAGCAAGGTGCACTGATACCCAGAGTAACTGGTGCCAAATAAAACCGTCTCTGTAGGGTTTTGCTCAGGGCGCGAGACAAGTGGCTGGCCTTGTTGTGAGCAAACAGAGCTGCTCTTCCGCAGGTAGCTGGGTACCACTGAATCTTGTTGCTGGCAAATGCTGAGCTTCTAAGTGCTACACCCCTGTGTTGTGGTGGCTTTCCTCGTAAAAGCATTGGCAGTGTCTGACGACTTAAATCTGAGATGTCATCTGTCCAGCTCTCACCCTGCATCGAGAAGTATTTTAATGACTTCTTTAATGAACTTCTTCACAGAGGGGAAAGGAGCTGTGGGTATGTTTTCTTCTCTCATTTTTAGATCGTTGTAGCACTCTGGCACTTTTCTCTGTGCACTGAGCAGGTTACAGAATGGGGAGGTGCATGCTGTGCTAACTGTGTTGCCATCTGAACTAGGAGTAACATCTTTTGTGAGCCTGAAATGTATCCTAAGGAAGAGGTCTGCTTCCTGTCCAAGTGATAGGCACGGAGAAGCGGAGCAGTTAGTGGTCCTTGTGCATTGTACCCTCCCTGCCTGGAGGCTGGAGCACTGTGACCAGGAGACGCTGTGGAGGAGTGCACGGAGCTGGGGGTGTGCAGCCCTCTGCATGCGGTCAGACCTCCTCAGCTGTGCCTGCTGCTCCTCTGCCAGCACCTCGGGGAAGCTGCCTGCTGCAGGAGAGCGGGACTCGTGCTTTTGGAGCAGGCGTTCCAAGATTCTGTTGTTGTTATCATGGCAAATGCTGTGTTAACCAGAAGTTCCTAAGTACTTACTGATGGAATTCTCTAGTATAAAAATGTCTCATCAAAAAATTTTGTCATTTTTTCCCCAATAAAATTGCTTTTTGATGAAATGAAAAAGATTTAAAAAAGAAATCAGTTTTGATTTAAGAATATTAGCTTCTGGAAAAAGGTAGCCATTGAACATTTTTCCTTAAAATTCTTGCATTATACAAAATTTTTAAACTGAATAACAAAGAAACAAAATAGTAAGTCCTTTTTCAATGAAGAATTTTCAGGTAAATGGGTACCATGCACTTGAGAGAGGATTGGGCTGGGGGCCTGCTGCCCTTTCTGTGGGGAATGGAGGAGAAGAGGAATGTCATTTCCAAAGGTATCAGAAAAGCAGGTTCTTTATTCTTCTGTGACTGCCTCTCATTCTCATTTCTGTGTGGGTATTAAGTGGCTCTTGCTGAGCTCTGCGTTGAGATGTGTCATTGTGATAAATCACTTTTACTGGAGATTATATTTTTCCTTCAAATGAAGCTGCCAGCAAGACACATTTTAGCAGTAGCAAGTGGCTGCAACATTCTCTCTCTTTTCACCCCCCTTACCCCACCATTATTCAATAAATTCTGAGTACCTTACTTGTAGAGGACCCTATTTTCTAATGGGGGGAAGAAATAACACAGGTAACAATTAACAACTGTCAGCGCTGGCCAAGGATCTTTATAGATGTGAGTAAATCTGTTTTTTTCCCACTTTGCTTATACTCGAGGAATTGAAGGTTCTTTATGGTATTATCCAGTGAAACTCGCCGAGACCCCCATGAAACCAGGAACCCTATAAAAGTTAAGAGTTGCCTGAGATAAACAGCACTGCTGAGGAGGGGCTGTGAAGGACGATCATCAGCCGTTTGCTGTAGCCCCGTGAACCCGCATCATCGAGTTCGGGTACCTGATGTCAAGGTCATATCATATTTTCTGTACATTTGCTGGCTGCTCTTTACAGAAAATTTTGTTGTTTTGTGATCACTCCAAAACTGAAGAGCTGTCAAAGATCCTCATCTGTGTGATGGGTTAGGGAACCTTTTTCTAATTTCCACTCTAAATCTGTTTCTGGCTGGTTACCATTTATTTGTTGTTATGCTCATATTGTCACTGATCTTACTCCCTAAAAAATTCCACTGTCAATATAGGAGGTACCATGTCATACTTGCAGTAAGAAAAAAGTACAAGAACATCATTACAATAAAAAATTTCATCTTTGTTATTTTCAAAATGTTAGCAACTGGCAAATGTTGACCATAACATTTTTTTTGAGAAGCCTTATCAGGGTCATCAAAAGCATTACTAAATTTGTTTTGATTTTGGAAAATTGTTAATTGATTTTGACATTTTCAGAAAATCAATTTGATCAGCTTCAGAAGTGCCAGCATTCAGCAGTCCAAGAAGTAAATAATAGTTCTTACTCTCTGATAGCTTTTTGGTGTGCTTGGCAGTCACTTGGTCGGTTAAAGTTTCATTCTCCAGGAAACAGCTGGTCGAATACCAGCTGGAACCCATGAGCTAATTAAAGAAATGGAAATTAGTTCTTCATAGCTGTATAAATAAAACGTCATCTCCGTCCAGAGGTGGCTGGTCCTGGGGGCTAGGGTTAAGCCACTTGTTGAAATGAAGGGTGTTGCTGCTCAGGCTGCGTGGGGCACGAGTGCACCAGGCTCCCCCGCTGGTTCCTCTCTCTCAGGACTTCTCTGCTTGTTGTCCTGCTTTGAGTTCTTTCTTCTGAAATTTCTGAACTCACTCCCATTTCTGTTTTCTGCCCAATCTATCCTTTCACATGAATTCCACATTTTGCCCTTGAAATTCATGTATAGAAAGCCACTGTGTGTGGAAAATCTGTAATTGCATATCCCTATGATATGAAAAGAGTTTCAGATTTTGTTCAGTACTTCGTTCTATTCTTCTTTCCTTTTAAACTTCACATTCCTGGTGGGTACTCGAAAGCCATCTTGAATTATGATTTTCTTTTTTCTTTGAAGAGGTCTGAGAAAACATGGACATTACAATAGGTGCCACTGAAACTTCTTCCTGCATGTGACCTGGATATGCACCAGGCATGTAATTCTATTCTTCTAGCTGAACCTCTCATCTTTTGAAAGTGAATTCCTTTAGAAAAGGACGGCAAAATCAGCAGTATTTTCAAAGTTCATTTCCTGATGTTAATGCTCAAATCTCTGTAATTATGAGACCCCCGATGCTGTCAACATCCTCCGAAAGTCAGTTGTCTTCTAGAAAAATACCGATAGATACTGAAGGCATTTTGTCAGCGTCTCGGATGGCTGCTAAGAATTGTAGCAAACATAACACGTACACTGTACAGTCCAACAACGATGAAGAGTGTGGCTTGGTCATAAAGTAATCTCCTGTTCCTCTGTGGTTACTTGATAAACACTTTTAATTATCAGCATTGTCATTTGCATAATGGAATTGTACAGCTGGCCCCATGCAGTGAATGGAGTTGCCACATGCTCTGTCAGTACTCATGCATGGGAAAAACGAGAGGAGGGGTGCTGCCCTGAGCAGGGGAAGTGCTTTGCACACTGCAGATGGGAGGACTGCCTGCAGAGGAGGAAGGGGTTAACTCTGCTTGGCTGTGCAGCTCCTTGGCAGCTCCAGCTGCACTCAGAAAGGTAGCAATGTGCTGGCCTGTATCAGGAACCACTTTCTGTTGGTTGCAGGAAGCTAGCTTTGGGTAAACTGTTTTTTTTTTTTTTTTCCCCCATTTTCTTTTTGAAGCTACAGTTCAAAACTGTAAGTGTAGAGAGTGGCTTTTTGACAAAGATCCAAGCGTCCTAATGTGACAGTCAGCTGCGCTTTGATACTCTGTGGTTTTGGCTTGGGCTGCCCCTTGCCTGTAGCATAGATGAGCAGACGCTGCATTTCGTACTGGCATGTACCAGCACACCCTGAAACAGGAGCAGGCTGGGAGAGAAGATGGACGACTGCTTTCCCTTGAAGGCGATAAGCACAGCGGCGCAGATCAGCAGATGGCAGACTGCTGCCAGCAATGGGCCACAGACAATGGGAGCTGCTCCTCTTCCCCCTGCCCTTCTAGATGGGAGGCCTCTGAAGAGAAAATGGAACATGCCTGTGTTGTAGTGCTCCCTCCTGCTCCTGCCTTCCATACGCTTCGTTTGTGCCTCCCCCCTGGGGTATGCTTTACCCCAGCAGCATGCAATTCAAGATGAGCAGACAGCCAGTTTATTGAATATGCTCTGTTGCGGCTCTCTTTGACCTTGTAACAGGTATCAGCCTCCTCTCTAAGCTATCACCAATCTTAACTGTACAATGAGCTTTAATAAATACTGCAATTTCTAGCACAAGATTGAGTTGCAAGGGAAGCTTTTGGGCTGCAGAGCCGTGGTCAGGGAATGACTTTCAGAAACCAGGAAAGCATCAGAATTAATCTGCTCCATCTGGGGCAGCTGGAGGTTAGCTGCCAGTAAAAAAACAGGAATGCATCTTTCCAAGTGGCATGGTTTTTGGAGGAAGTTCTGATGCTGTCCCCTTGCTCAGGTAGTTAACTCTGTACGTCAGCAAAAACTGTGCCTTAGGGATCTGTGTAAGGGAGCAGATGTACCAGCGCGCAGGGCAGCACTGGCAGCTTAGGATGGTGGAAAATAAGGAAATTAAATGGCGTGTTTGGTTATAGACGTTGACCATTTACTTGTGTCTTCGTGGCATCAGATATCAAGAGTTTCCCAGTGGGAATCTCTCTCTTAGGGATGTGAAGAAAGAGAAGTGAAGCATCACCTGTCAGCACACGCCTGCTCCGGGGCACTCCCTGGCCATACCCTGCAGGTGCTGCGCTGGGAGCTCAGCGGGCTGTCCCGCTGTCCCCAGGGTCTGCCTGAGCGCTCACGGAATGAAGCATGAACTCTGAGGAAGGATCTGGAAGTCAGTCATCTCAGCAAATCCTAAAGGGCTGCTGTCATTTTCTAGATACATCATCTTTTTAGGAGTACGATAGTATTTTACAGAAGAATTTTCCTCTCTCGCATATGAAAAATCATGGATTACTTTTGGCTTACACTGTTCTCTGCTTCCTGAGTGCTTAGCAAATGAAACAGGCAGCAGAGGATGAATATTCTCATCAGTCATCTCATGTTTGTATATGCTAGTCAACACATAGAGGTCCTTTTGGAGTGTAAGGGGAAAAACTCTGGCGGATTTCCTTTATGCTACCATAAAAGTAAATGCTTCCAGTTAAGGCCCAGGACCCCATGAAGTGACTTTGTCAGCTGGCTGTGTAGTGGTGTAAGAGCAGGAGGGCCTGCTGAGCTGGTGGTTGTCTCTTCTACAGCCGACTCAGCTCAGTGCTTCTGGCTTTGCAGCGCAGGCTGACAGCAGACATCCAGCTCACGGTTTGGAGGGGATGCTCCACAGCCACCAGGAGTCACTGGGAGTTTTCATGTCACATATGCAACTGCAAACCCCTTCTTTCTAAACACAGCTGTTGAGGATGCCCTGCTGTAAGAATGCTGCAGCTGAGCACTCAGTATACGTTGTTTTCCACAGAAATTTTCCTGCTAATCCTCCCTTGTTAGATAAAAACCAGTATGTCAGGGCTTTCTTGAATGCTTTTCAACATTGATCAACAGTGTTGTCTTGTGAACACATTTTCAGATGGCCTCTTGGAGCCAGAATCTCAACAGATACTGAGGAGGACTCTGTAAGACGAACTTACATGTTGTGTGGAATCTGCACTGTTTTGACACGAAGATAACACCTGTGTGAGAGTGCTTGGAAAAGAAGGTTAAATGCGCGGGTTTTGCACAAAATGCAGCGTCAAGGAAATCAGTTGTTGCCAATGACTGTATTCCAGAGTTTGCTGTTGAGATTAACACATTAAATTTATTAACGACCTGGAAAAAATGGACCATAAGCTTTAAAAATTTGTGGATAAAAGCTATGGAGCTTGTAATGTCATGCAAAGATAAGTAAATCCCCAGGACAATCAGTATGAGACGAGATGAAATTTCATTCGGCTACATGTTGAGTGCTACATGCGGGCAGCAGTGATCGAAGCATTTTGTGTGTAGTATGCTGATAGATGCCAGCAGAAGGAAATATTGAGCAGTCCTTGTGGGACTGCTCCTTGTGAGAACATTTGGTTCAAAAAGGTGTCTACCACATAAGCAGAAATTGTAGCAAACCAAGGCACCCAGGAGCATGGGACAGAGAGAGGGAAGAGTGGACACTGTGTCATCGCATCAAGTGTTCCAGTTCACCTTCTGTGACCTGTGGTTTCCCATAGGTCTCAGATTTGCCTGTTTTGCCATACTGGCTTTTAGAGTCCTACCACTACTGCTCTGCCTGCCGTCTCATCCTCTATGTTTCCACTGCTATGTTAGCACTTAAATACCCATAGATGGCATAAAAATTTAATTTGCAAGTGAGTAAAAGGATGTGTTACAGTATTGATGCATGAATTCAGGGCCATAAGTTCCTGTCTTGTGTATAACAAACATTTATCTACCAACACAGCGTCTCATTGCCTTGCTGTGTTGGTTTCCCAGGTTCAGCTGCAGAGCTCCTGCTCCTTCCCTCAGTCCAGCAAGGCCTGTGTTACGCCTTAGCCACCGGGCATCATCTTTGTAGGTTCACAGAGCCTCGCTGTCCTCGTGGCATACAGTTGTTCTAGAGGCACACAGGAAAACAAACTTCCCCTAGAGCTGGGGAAGAACAGATTTGTTCCTGGTGAGATGGTGATTCTGAATTTTCCATTTTTAGAACTGAGTAAAAGAACAGGTTTACATTGCTCAATTTGTCATCAATTGCTCACCCATACCATCATATCCACATTTGCTGTTCTCTTTTTCCCTCGTGTGCTGCTAAATCCCCGGCATTTTGGCCTTTTGCTGTTCTCTTTTTTCCTCGTGTGCTGCTAAATCCCCAGCATTTTGGCCTTTAAGGGACAGGAAAATTGCACAAGATACAATCCTGAAGTAATTAACACTGCATTTAATACAGACTTGCAGCATGTTCCATAGGCAGTTCATTGAAAACTTCTAGGGAGCGCAGATGTTTCCTTCCATTTTATATAACTTCCTCTTTTTTTTTTTTTTTCCCCTGTAGAATTATTCTTAGGTTATTTTGTCACAGATGATGAAATCTTTGTTCGAGAAAAAAATATTTATGTACCAATATCACAGACCACTAAGGCTCCATAGCTAGTGATCTGCTTGTGAATAAATACTGAACAAAGTCCTGGAGGCTCGGTGGATTCCTCCTTTCCATCAGTTTGTGTCACTGTGGCTTAAGGCAGCCTGGGTGTGTTGGTGGTGCCTCATGTGAGCAGCAGCAGCAGGACCCAGGGTAGCAGGCGCTGAGCTGTCCTGGAATAAGCATGGGAAGGCCTCAAATCACCAACCGGCTGAGATCTGTGCCATCCAAAGTAGCCAACTCTTTGAAATATTTCTCAGTCTAATAGAAACACATCAGCAGAAGAAAAAATGCAAGTTGTTCTATGATCACCTGGAAAATGATCTGTAATGATTATATTGTCATCACTCTACGGTGATTCTATGTTAGGCTACAAAGGTGAGCCCCTGGGAAGCGATCGGCTTGTACCTAAAGATGTCCTAGCCATTGAGGAGTAGATGGCGGGGAAAAAAATACAGGGCGCTTTAATGTTGGCTCATCTTGCAAAGTTAATATCAAGTAAAAGTGGAATCAAAAGATGAAGGAAAGATCTGAAACCAGAGCGTGAGTTTTTATAAATAAACTCGCCTTGGGATAAGCACGGCAGTAGCAGTCCCCTGAATTCAGGCCCAGGGTTTGTTCTAAGCCAGCACTCAGAACAACGCTTTGGACAGTGAGACCAGAAACACCTGTGACAACCAGCGTGTGGGACACTGGTAAAAACTACTGGTGTTGCCCGAGCATTCCAGGCAATGTTACTTTAAAGCACTGAGTTGGCTAATGGTGTGTGGCTTGTAACAGCAAGGGAGAGGCCGTCCTGGGACAAAGCCTGCTCTGAAGGCACACAGCTGCTCCTACCAACAGCAGAGCCTGTTTGCAGCACCCACAGCTTGTGAACCCGTTGTCTGCAGGACCCAGAAGTACAGGAGAAATAGAGTTATTTTTAATTTCTGCAAACAAGCTTATTTTGGAAATGTAACAGAGCGACTTGGCTTGAAGTTTTCTAGCTGCTTCTCACCTAGAAAAAAAAAAAAAAGAGCTGCTTATAGCTGGCCAGATCTGCTTTGGGGATCCAGAAAAACTGATAGCTACAGGCGCACTGAGTCTGGGGGAGATCCCAAATGAGAACACAGCTGCAGGGGGTCCTGCTCAGGCCGTGGCTGTTGGCAGAGGATTGTCCAAAAGTTTCCTACCAGCTGGCAGCCTGAGGCTGAAACAGCCCCTGTGTGGAGCAGCCAGCTGACTGCAGCCAGCAAGGAGGGCTCTCTGCTAGCACCAGAAGCAGCACGTCGTGCAATGAGATCCGCTCTCATTATCAATTAGCGCTTGGGACACTCAGCTCGTTAGTCCCTGCAAACTGCTGGAACTTCTCCGAGATAGAAGTCTTCCTCCAGCAATCTCTATCCAGCCACTGGGGAAGAAGTGCTGTTGCTGTGTGTCTGCTATGAGCCTGAGGCCTGGCTTCCTGAGCACTCTGCCCCTCTGCTGCTCGCCCGACAGGCAAGCACGTAATTTCCCTGCGCAGAATCTTACAGCAGATAATCCAATGTCCTGGGTTATTTTATGCTGCTTGACTTCAAGTGCTCTTAGCTTTACTGAACATGTCTATACCAACTTAAGTGTTTGCGTAGTATGAAGGCTAAATTACAAAAGCTGTTTTGCTGTGCCTGCTGGAAATGCTTGGATGTGTTCCAAGTCCGGGTCTGGCATTTACAAGGGATTTTCCAGGATGTAGCAATTCACCCAACACTGACTGTGCCAATCCGAAGCCTTGCTGCCCTCGCAGTTACACTGCTGCATGTAGTAAAAGTGTGTCTGAAGGCATACAGAGCACTAAAAAGACCAACTCAGCCAATGGCTTTATTGGCATAGACATTAAACTGTCCAGAAATGCTTCCTCTGTGCCACGTTTGGGCTGTCCAAACTGTTCAGAGATTCAGTGCTGCTCTGTGTATAGAAGTTTATACAACAGAGCAAATCCTTGCATCTGGTTCTGCATGTCTGTGGCCTAGAGCTTTTCACAAGAGGGTGGAATATCCACTTCCTTTTTTCCCAGTAAGTCACAGCATGCAAACCAAACACTTAGACCCGATAATCTCAGTGCTTCCTCAGGACAGAGGGAAACAGGAGGGAGCAGCTCTTAGAGAGCAAAGGATGAGTCTGTTTCTGGTGAAAATAGGAAAATAGAGAGTCCATAAGCGGCAGTGGCATGACATTATTCAAAACTAAATCACTAAATATTAAAAAATAAAATAAAATGTCGGAATAAATATATTTAGCGCTCAATAATTTAAGTACCCCTGCCCTGGACTGAGTGCTTTACTGTGTCTAATTTAAAGGAAACCATTTGTAATGGAGGGATTGACCCTATCTCTATAAAGCTGTACTAAAAGTGAAGTGAAACAGGTGCAATTGAAAAGTTTAAACAAAACAAACCAGAAGCACTCTGCAGAATGGCATATACATTTTAAGCTGCATTGTTGCAGCCACTGACAGTTTGATATCCTTCAAAGAGGGCTGCCTTGTGTTTGTTCTCAAGGTTCCAAAGCTGACAGCTGGTTATGAATCTGAGCTGCAAGGCTTTCTGGAGAGACGCGCTTTAGCCAAACTCAAGTTATTGGATTAGGTTATGCAGTAAGTGGCTGAAACGTAACTGTCCTTGATTTTAAAGGTTGGATAAAGCTACCTACAGATACATTCTGGCCTTAAATGACATGAATTTTGGTGAAACTGAACATCTTCTACATGAGAGCCTATGTGCAAGTTCCTGTTTGAATACAGTTTCCAGCCAGTGGGTGGTGGGTGATGGCCTCGTTAGCTGAGTGCCTGCCTCGTTAGCTGAGTGCCTGCCTCAGCCTAAGGCTTGGTACCACTGCTGCTGCCACCCAGGAGGGCTGGAGGTGGCTGCAGACACAAACCTCTCGCTGTTCAGGTGGCTCAGCTCTGGCGTGCGGAAGGCTGCAGTCTGTCCTGAGCTGGTTTGCCATTGCTTCACTGCTGTGTGATGTTAAGCTGTAAGAGTTCCATGGCTTAGTAAGAATGGCAGCATGGAGAGCCATAGTTTGTCAGGACAGACCAGCCTGTTCTCTAAGATATAATTGATTGAGTGCTGACAAGCTCAGACATAAAACACGTATGATAAATTCGTTATAGTTCCCGAGCAAGAAGGATGAACTCTACCACAAAGGCAATTACACAGAGTTTCAGCCCCAGGACCACTTCCACACATTGATGTGTTGGGAATCACATATAAATTGTATGGGTCTTTAGCAGAGCTGAGGAATCACTAACATTAAAACAGCTATAAATTTTTCAGTCCAAGTGAAATCCAGAATGGCTTGCAATAATGTCTGGTTTTGACAGGGCTCTCATTCTGGCTTTAAAAACAAAGCAACAAGTGTGGAAACCTGTTCAGTCTGTTCTCCTGTAGAACGCCTGGACTTCTGATTACTGAGTTGGAATTTAAAAATCCAGCAACCTGACGCCCAGGCCTGTGTTTCACACGCTTGCTTCTTCAGAGGTGAGAAACATCCTGGCCGTTGTGGAGTGGTTTTCAAGCCCTGCAGTCACCACAGGAGCTATTTTTGAAGTGTTTTTTGCTAGTTTCCCATTTGTCTTTGCTTATTTCAATTCTTTCTTTGTCTTACATCCCTTCTGACCGCTTTCAGCTTGAATTTAGCTTATCTGAGTTTCTGTGTTGGAGGATGATTTTACTGATACAAGCGAAAAAAATGATTGAATTTTTCTGTTTAAAATCCATTTCACTGAGGGTGGAAGGGCCCTAAAAGAGCTGATGACCCTTAGAGAAGAGCCATCGTTTCAGTTCAGTAGCAACAACCCACAACTTGTTCTGCAAGGAACTGCCTGCTGTGCTTCAAACAATGAATAACATTGTTTTATTTGCTTTCATATACGCTGCTCAACAGCGAAGATACCAGCTAATTTATTTTCTCTTATTATACAAGGTCTGGATCAATTTTCCTTATTGGCTTACGCTGTAGTTTAGTTTGGGTTATTGGTGTTAAAGTAAGGAAGTTATATAAATAAATGGTAGAGGACGAAAAGACCTGGAAAAACAAAAATAGAAGACGTGTTAAGAATAGCAGTATTTCATATTTCATAGTGTTACTGAAGTACACCAATGTCTAGGGGGAAGAAGGTGACAATGGAACTAACGCGCTGTGAATGTTACCCGTGGGCAGAATCTCAACCAAGAATCTGGGGCAAACGGCTACTCAGGATGAAATGTGCCATCGGATCTTCAGCATCCGGGCAGATGGTGCTTTAGCTTTTCAGATCTCAGCCAAATAATCTATATGTAAGACAAAAGTGTAAGTGGCAGAGAAAAAGGTTCAAGATAGAGGAAGAAAATATCAAATACAAAGCACTTGTGCACTGCGCAGGTTTGCAAATAATTTTACTGAGAAAAAACAATTATGTAATTGAAATTAAATGGAGTCCAGGACATTATTAGCATTAACATCTCCATTGATTAAATGAGTTGCTGACAGCAGCAGCAGTGTTGCTGTGCTATTAGTCTTGCACTCTTGTTTGACATTTTAAAAGAAAATGATGAATGTCACCAAGTTATTTGCCATTATTTGTGTGATGTAAGAGTTTGCTTGATGGATTTCAGATCTTATAGATTAGTGGGAAATCTTTACTGCTTATCTTACATGGAGGCAAGTTTCATTTGTTTCTTCTGCTGTGGTTCCAAAACCAAGAAGTTGTCTGCTTGCACCTTGAACTAAACTAACAAAAAGTAGTTTTGATTTATTCTGACACTTATTTCAGCGCGGGTCTGTGTGTGCCTACCTCTTTTGGCTGTAGTATCTTAGAATTGGCTTATTCCCAGTTTGTGTGTAGATGAACCTTAATAGCCACCTGCCACAGGGCTTTTCTGATGCTGTGTGTTTTTCATGCATTTTGAAGGCTGTGCAGCTGGACCCTTGCCTGCATCTCGCCTTTCAGGAAGTGATCTCCTGTTCCACGTCTGGCACGGCGATGATTCTCCTGGAGCCAAGGAGAAGGCAGCGGCCCCTCTGCCGCATCCTGGCAGATGCACAGGGCACAGATTGTTGGTGACCTCTGGTGGAATCAGCTAATTGCCATGGAGCTGATCCAGTCATACAAGGGCACACTCCATCCCCCTCGGTCCTGGTTCTTCTAAGCCGCTCTAAAACCTCTTGAACAGAAAATGTTCTGCTGAACATGAAGACTGACACAGTAATTCTAATTTGGCCGGGTTTTCCTGAGTAAACACTTGGGGTTTGGCAAGTATTATCTCATGATCCTTAAGAGCCAAAAGAAATTGGGATTTAGTAAATAGGTGTCAACATGAGGTGAGTCTTTTGATTGGCAATAATCAGTGCCTGAGAATCATCACCTGTCTAATGGAAGTGAGAGGCATAGTAAACACATAGAAATTACAGTCACTGTACATAAATTCCCAAAAGGCTGAAGATGGATCTGAAGTTAGAGCCTGTGCCTCACTGGGCACTCATGCACTGAGTTACTACTTCTTCATGTAATATTCTCTGCAGCCTTCTTACCTTCACCCAGTTTCTCTGCTCTTACGTTCCTGCCCACTAGAGGCCCATTTTTCAAATCCACCTTCTCAGACAAGACTTCCTGCCAGAGCTTGTCATTAACCAAAGGTTAAGCAGGCTCAAGCTGCCCCTTCCTTAGTTTCCCTTCTGCCGGGCCACTGTCACAGAAATATTCCTTCTGACAGACGTGCTCTGTGTGAGGCTTCTTCTGCATCCTGCCAACACTGGCTCCACGCAGTCCTGTCCAAAAAGCAGGGCCCTCAGCAGCCGGGTGACGTGACCCCAGCACCTCTTCTTCCCCACGCCTTAGGATGTGCTGGTGTTACTGCTGCTGTTTTTAACTGCTTTGCCCTGCTTAGGCCACAAGCTGCTGTTCTGTCCAGAGACCTCGAAAGCCACGCATTAACCAAAAATGTACTTCTGAAGATAGGAGCATTGCATCGCTAGAGGGCATCCTGCGCCTCGTCAGAGCCAGCAGCAAGGCCCAGGCTGGCAGAGCAGGCAGAGAGCGTCCCTCGACTCCATCCTGCTCCCTGGGCCTTCTTCTGCATGTAAAACTGATTGAAGAAGGGTACAATTTTCCTTACAAAATAGTGATATGCTTGTACAGTTTGTTCTGTGAATGCTGTTGTGCCAGTACCAAGGTGTAAGAGACTGTTTGTGCTCAGGATCAGTTTTTAGCATAAATCTTCCATATTGTACCAGTGGAAGTAGGTCTGTATACATGTCTGCACGCGTGAGTAGAATTAGTTTGGCTAGACTGAAAAAATAAAGCAATGTAATATTTGGTGTATAGAAAAAACAACATAAAAGCATAGAGATCAGCAACGATTTACTCCCCTGCACTTATTCAGTTTTTCAGGAGTTATAAGACTGAATTTGTAAATCAAGGAGAACCCCTTTCCAGCTGCAGCTTTCCACGAGAGAGGTCAGGTACACCCTGCCTGCATCCTGTGGTCTCTAGCACCGTGGCAAAGAACATAGTGAAATGTTCTAAGTGGAACACTTAAAAAAAAACACAACCAAAAATAGATACCAGTAATGCGGCAAGAGAGAAGGGGGAGGGAGAAAACAGCTTAGTTTTACAAATGTCTTTGTTGAGACAGTAACTGGATACAGAAACCCAGGTCACGGTGGGTTTCCAACAACACACATCTGCCTCCCAGCCCCTGTGTTTCCCAGAGCAGCAGCTAGCTGAGATCTTTGGGAGGTGGCCATGAGCTGCTCCTAAGTCAGATGCTGAGGTCCTCCCTTGGATGCCCAGGAGTGCAGCACCTTTCACAGATACTGAGCAGGCTGCTCTCCAGTATGGGCCTGTTTCCATATCTCTTCTAGAAGAGTGACGCCAAGTTAACTTTTACCAGGTAATTTTAGTAATTTAGTAAAGTAGAAGTAAATTTAGTAAAGGCCTACTCTACAAAGAAGCAGTGAACAGCTCTGGTCGCAGTGAGGCAGTCAGGTGGAGCCTACTGGCCTTAAAAGCAGCCACTCACTGAAAGAATTGGGAGAACAGAGGATCTCTGGTAGAAATTCAGGAAGGAACACACTTCACGTGTCCCACTGAGGCCAAGGCAGAACTCAGGTCCTCGGCTGGAGTCTGTTAGCTGAGAAACCTTTCCAAGGGAAAGCATTGACCCTGAAAGCCAAGGCACTCCAGAACTTTGCTGTAAATCCCTGCAAAGTTTAATTCTTTTCTTTCTTACTGTGTAACCTTAAATTATTGTGTCAAAGCTTCTCTGAAGTAACAGATTTCTTTTAAGGCTCTTTTCCAGTTACATGTGTTTCCATGTCTTATCGGAGGTCTCCTACAGAACAAATTGCAGCAGGCAGACACATTTCCACATGAGGCTTCACGGTGTTTAGTTCTCACACAAGGCCTCACCAGAACCGTGTTTCCTTTCTTTGCTGCCTTTGCCGTCTTTATAGCGAAGTTGAAGTACTGTACTGAAGGAGTCTGGAGAGCCTGTTGCTTTCCCATCCTATTAATTGCCTCCATGCCCACTGTGGACCCTTTCCTTTGGCACTGGGTTCCTCTGCTCTTCTGTCCAGTGTCTGCTAATCACAGATAGAGGCCAGGTCCACCTTGTGCATAGCTGAGCATCAAGATTTCCAGGCTTGGAGTCTGCTGCTTTTGCATACTCTGGTATGCTGCTCTCCAGATCCTTCAGGTCCGTTTACTTCAAGAGACTTAACAAGCCTTAGCGAAGGCAAAGGCTCAAGCTCTGTGGCAGCTCTTGGCAGGAAACTCTTTGCATAAAGCCCATTAGGGCAGCAACAGCTGAGCTTCCCTCTTACCAAGTTGAAGAAACAGACTGGAACAAATTGTTCTTGTTTTTTTTTTTTTTTTTTTTTTTTTTTTTTTTTTTTTTAAGAAAAAAAGTGTTTTCAGAGTGAGTGAAGTTTAACGCTTGAACACACACACAGACACTACTGATATACTTCAAAATAGGAGCAGGAAAAAAACACCAGATGAAAACAAAGGCCAAAGAGATGCTAGAGAAGGGACACGTGTAGGTTTCTGTTCTATGGTTGTGAATGCAAGACAAAGCAGGCAACAGCCAGATTCTGAGAAATCAGTGTTCGCCTCTAATCCTGTGTTAAAGGTCCAAGGTTCAAGTCTGATTCTGGGAGATTTTAAACATGTGAAGGCAGCCAAGTGCTCATGTTGTCTTTTCAGCTCAGAAGGATTTGAGTTTTATTAACTCACTTGTGCCTCTGGAAGTCTCCTTTTCCGTGTTCGTAGCAAGCAATAAAATTTTAAGAAATGCTTTGGAGGCTCACAGGAGTTATTAGGCTGGGATGCTTGTCGGGGAGCGCTGGGGCTGCTCAAGGCATCCCATCACGTCTGTGCCTGTCCTCAGGTTAGGGTGTGTGAATCCCAACTCTGAAATGCAGATGTATTCTGCGTTCATAGAGTTCTTCTGTTTAATGATGCCAAACTTTTTTTACTTTGCTGAACACTTTCTCACATTTTGGCTATGGAAATTGATAGGAAAAAATTATGAGGTTCCTTGTAAGATTTCTTGGGTATTAAGGCAGATAAATCATCTGCCCAGGTCAGAGCTCAGGAATGCTACTATCTGCTTTATGCCTGGGAAAGTGTTACACTGCATACATTGCGTGTGTCAGTGGTGAGACTTCTTGCTTCTCGGACAATTTAAAGTAGCAGATAGGTGTATTCGGGCTCTCTGGCTTTGTAGCAAGTCGCCTGCACAGTCCTGTTCATGTGAATGTGAAAATCGCCACGGTAAATGCGGAAGGCATCTGAAACAAAGAGCTTGTATAAATGGTTGTATAAACCAGCATAGCCCGTTAGGATAAAAAATCTGGAGTATGAAATGTTCTGATGGAGTCACTAAGCGCGTTGCAGAAGTTAACTGCTTCCATGCTAAGATGATGGTCCATATCCAGCAAATATTTGTAATGACTATATACAGTGTAGGACAATAAACACGTTCTTCTGCCCAGACACTTTGCATACACAATGCATCAGAAGGGTTAAATGTAGTTGTTCTTGACAGTGTTTGGCCTGGCTGAGGATTAGAGCTTATTTTAGCTGTTCCTCGTAAACATAGCAAAGGTCACAAGGGAACGGGCTTTGTTGCTGAGTCTTATTGGCCTTGTTCCTTGTCGGGCTTTAGCAGGGGGACAGGATTGTCTCACTTACAAGGATAATAGATGACAAGTCTGGTGCTGATTAACCTCATTTTAATTGATAATTAATTTTAAACCCTATTTACTTTCCCTGGAACAGCTGAGACTTCAAGGGAATCATAGCAGAGGTGGACAAGAACTGAAATCTTCCCCAAGGAAATGAGACAGGCAGGAAGGAGAAAAGGGGAAGATAGACGAAGATTCAGGTTGTCAGTATGGGTCTTCATTAGACTTCTGGAACTGAAGGCTTCTCACCTTTTTGCTAGTTGTTACCTGTGCTTCCTCTTCTAAGGCATCCCCATCTTACTCTGCACAGACCCCTGCACTTCAAATTCTGGGTCCTTGCCTAGCCCTGCCCGTCAGCAAGCCTGCTTTTTGCTTTGTTACCACTGTGTGCCTCGATCTGAGCCTGTCATACTGGTGGGGTGGCCTGCTGGCCGTCTGGGAGCATAAGTGCTCCTTTTGTACTTGAAATGTCTGTGATGTGCTATAGTTTTACAGTAGTAAAAGCCTTAGAGTGTGTGTATAGGGTCATTTTTATTCACAGCCCAACTCTTTGCACTTTCTGCACTTAGTTCTGCAAATCAGAGCCTTCCAGGATTAACAACTGCGTAAAGTTTCATGGCGGTGTATTCCTGCAGGAGCTTTCTTTCTTGTAGTTAAAATCTATGACTGCAATAATATGTGTGCTCTTTTACAACACCCTCTACAGAGGGATCTCAAATCATTTTACAAACACTAGGGAGCTAATTCCTTAAACAACTTTGAGATGCATGTCATCCTCATCACGTGGGCTGAGGCACTGAGGTCTCAGTAATTTATTCAGGGTCAGTTAACATCCATGGCAGAGGCAGCAACTCCTCCTGGCTCTGGGAACTGCTCTAAACTTATTTCCAGGACAACGTGG
Organism: Penelope pileata; assembly: GCA_013396635.1. Lineage (NCBI taxonomy): Eukaryota > Metazoa > Chordata > Aves > Galliformes > Cracidae > Penelope > Penelope pileata. Next base: position 14,487 of record WBMW01004046.1, on the reverse strand, counting down.
CAATATGAGGCATACTGTAAGTGCCTTGGTTATCAAGACTGCAGTTTCTCTCTCTGTAGTAGTTGTGGCATTGCAGAGCCTGTACTGAGTGCAATCACTCAGTTTTCTTGGTTATGTTTGTAGCCTTGTTACTCTGTACCTTCATCGTACATCTCAGAGCCTTTTAAAATAACACAGATAATTCAATCTGAATTTATATTATCTCACTTGATCATTGGCTGTAATCAAGGTCTATTCTCACACTATCGTTCTAAGATACGTGCATACATTGAATGTGAAATGCCACCTGGACATCTCCCCCCAGCCTTTGCTGCTCAGAGTACCTCTTGCTCAGGTATCAAGGAAAAGCAGCTTTTCAGAGTCCTGATCTGAGTTTCCAGAGTGATCAAAGTCTTACAGTGGCAGTTCTAGAGGAAAGGTTCTTTGGGGCAGCTTTGTATTCTCTGGGCTATCTGTGCTAGAGCTGGAAGATTAGAAAAGGTAGCTCCTATTTGATCAGATGGAACCAGGAGCTCTTTGCTAAAGGGCCAATTTCCACCTTTCTTGCTTTAGTGAATGCTGAACATTTCCCCTAAGGGGTGCTTTTCTTTTGAAAATAGTTTGCATTTCATTACCTCTATCTTGCTAGGCAGCTATTTAGCACTCTAAGATTCCAGGTGTGTCTCAGTGACTGCGAATCAGCTTTACTTCATTTACAGGTAAAATAAAAATCCCTAGTGGTAGTTTTGCAAATTCAAAATGGAATCTGAAAGTCAAGCTGAGATCTCTCTGGCCCTTTCATCACTGGCAACATTAAACACTCTGCCACTCAGTTCTTCAGTTATAGAATATCTCTATTCCCTCGCCAAATGAAGAGGCCTACTCTCATGCAGGTCTTCGAAGTTGCATAGCCTGCTTGCAGAACTGCCCACTGGCAGCAGTTTTTCTGTATGGGTTCTACTAAGAGGATAAACGTTTGAAATTGTGGCCATGGTTTTAAGAGCCATTTTGAAGCTTCTGCCATTGTTTTTGCCCAGTAACATCCTCTAACTGTGGGTCTCAACAGCCTGCTGTGTGCTTAAGGGAGGCACACAGCATGACAGAGCAAGAGCTAGCGCCCTGGTTGTGCGTTCCTGCCCCAACACTGCAAGTCTCTTGCATCTGTCACACCTTCTAAAATGCCAGCATTTTTATGCTGTCAGTTCTTATGGTAAAGCTCAGTATTTGTTTATAGACTACATTGGGATATGTGCACAGAAGGAATGTGGAGATTCTGTTAATGAAAGTAATTTAGTTTTAGTAGCTGCTGTGTGAGTGCTGGATCTGCTCAAGCAGAGACAAGTTATTAAAGGTGATAGTGCAATGATGATTGCAGCTAGCCCCTGGCTGCAATCTTCCCTACATTTAAAGACAGTTCAAGCATCAGGAACCTACTGCTACAACTGGCAGCACAGGTGGCTTACCTGCTTCCATAGACACCTGTAGGATTTCCCTAAGCTACGTGTTCCATGTGTTTTTTGATAATACCTTCTTTCCTCTCCTCCTCACCCCCTTCTCCCCTCCCCTCCAGCCTCTTTGCACTGGAAAGAGGAAAATATTTCCCTTTTGCTTTCTCTCTAAAGAATGCTATGTATTTTTAGTGGCTCAGGATGTCTCCAGATAACACGCAGACTCTGAAGTTGCATTGTCAGCCTTCCCTGTAAAGCCCCTCCCGGGAGGTTTATGGCTGACTCTCCACAGCTTTGCTGATACAGCGTGTAATGTTTATACCTGCAATCAAGCACTGGCTGAGCTGCAGCCCGATGCTGGCAGCTTCTTTCTTTCTCCCTCTGCCCCCCTTCTCTTGCAGCTCAACTCCTCTGACAAACAGATTGCTGTAGTACAGACAGCGGTGATTTTCTACATGAAAGTTTTTTAAAAAATTGCACTGCTCACTGGGCAGAAAAACTTGTATGTGCTTTCCCAGCAAGAATGAGGTGGACTCAGGGTCTGTATTTCTTCTGCTGGATGATTTATAATGTCTTCCTCCCCTGTACTGCTCTTTTCCAAGTGACTTCATGGATTTTGAGATTTACCAGATAAGAGATTCATCTGCAGTTTATAAACCTTTTTTTCTTTCAAATAATAGAAAATGAAGGTTAGTTTCTTTCTTTTGGGGCTACTTAACAGGTATTTCCCCTGAAGTGCCCAGTGGCCTGCAGCTGTCTCAGAACTGCTCAGCAGAGTTCGCAGCAGCCCATGGAACCGCCTTGCCCTTTGCTGGTACGAAGAGGGCCTTGGAACCAGGGGCCTCTTCTGGCTGCAAAAGGGAAGATAACTCAGTTGGGTAAGAATTTTAAAATAGCTTTACTTAAGCATTCACAATGCAGACAACTTTATTTCAACTTAAGAGGGTCTTATTTGTGTTTAATTTTGGTTTGCTGCATCTTTCCAGTCCATGTTAGCTAAACCAAAATAAACACAGCGTACAGGCTTCTGCCAGCATTTGAACAAACGGGTTTGAAGTCACTCTTCACTTAAATTGGTGCAGCTGTGGGTGAAAATAAAGCCAAATGCACTCAGTTATCTTGAAAATAGTGCCCACAAAGTGCAGGAAGAAAGGTGCTGTGCATGTTTCTCGTGATTGCTGCGTCTGCAACTTCTCAGCTGCTAGCACAGCGAAGTGAATGAAGTTCAGTTTCAAATGGTGTGGAATTAAGAATGTTATTCTTGTGTGAATTCTTATTTATTTTAATAGTCTCCCTGAAGTACACACCACTTTATATGGATGATGTTATGTCACATTTGTCTGTGTTCAGTATAAACAGGAAATTGTAGTTGCCACGCAGCTGTACATTCAGATCTTGGAAAGTCTTCTTTCAGGGACACTAAAAGAAAATGTGAGGAAAAGCCCATCCAAGAACTCAGGTTCTGCTGGAAAGTGAATCTGGTGAAGCTTTGAGGATGTGTTCTGACTAGAAGGCATCGTTCGGGTCTGCTTGAATCTCCCACCAGGTCCCAGGAGCCTCACCTGACCCACGCCGTGATCCTACCAAGTGTCTCGGCAGGTACCAGGAGGTTCCCCTGGCGCTGGAGGTCACTCTGCACTTAGCTGAGCTAAGTTTGTTTGTTTGTACTTGAGGATTCTTGCTTAATTAACCTGGGCCTAAGAGAAGTAAGACTATCTTAATTTTATCTTTTACCAGAGAAAATGTTTGAGAGCCATGATTTTATGCAGATCTGGGCTTTATTTATATTAACAGAAGATACTGTTGGTTACCCAGAGCTTTTAGGCTGACAGCCAGAATTCTTTTGCTACTTCATTAAGTTTACAAAGTAGCAGCAGAAATACAGAATTGAATAGGTAATACCAGTAAGGCTGCAATAAGAGAGAAAATAGTTAAGTGTATTCTCATACCAGAGTTCAGTCAGACTTCTGTTTTTAAACTTCACAGCCAATGTACCTGCTGTGTCTGGAGCTGACCAACATGCCAAGGAGTCCTCTCACCCTGATCTGCTCATGGACATTTGTCTCATCTGTGGTTGGGCTTCCACAATGTGATCGACTTCTCGAGTTCCCATTCATTATTTATTGCAATAACTCAACTGAGATATGAATTTCCTCTACAAATCCTTTGGTTTGTTGGATCTGAAGTCTGCTACCCAGCTGTTTCTAACCAGCAGGGATTGTTAAATGGCTCCTACTTCACAACTGTCACAAACAAGCCCACCCTTTGCCTGTCCTGTCTCCTCTGTATTTTCCTCCCTTGACAGTAGACCTGCTAACACTCATGCAATCCTTGGCCATCATCCCCTTTGGACTTAAGTAGTGCTGGGAGCACATCTTTACTCAATGGAGAGGATATCATGATGTGCTTTCCTAACTGATCACGCAGCACTGCGCTGAGTTTCCTTGCACTGCTGAGCAATTGCTTGTGTAGCTAGAGCTGCTTTGCATTGTAGTGGATGTTGTTTATTGGATGTTGTATTTCAAATATGCAAACGAGGGACATATGTTTTCAGTTCAGAAATACTCATTAAAAATCTTCCTCCTAATTTAAGGTTAAATAGTAACAAAATTCCCAAGAGAGTGTTCAATGTCTGTGTCTTCCTTAGAACAGGCCCTAGCAGCAGTGAAAATAAAACAGCTACTCCTGTAGCAGGCTGTTAAAGCAAAATTAGCTGTCTAAAGCCTGTAAATAATCTGGTAGTTTGGTTTATCAACATCAGAATAATGAATTAGTAGCTTGTATTTATGTGTTTGACTCTAAAGGCGTTGGAGAAGAAAGAAGTTTTCTCTCCCCAAAATGCTACTTTCAGGTAAGAGAGAGCTTTCATAAAGCATGATGATGATGATGATGATGATGATGATTTCCATTTGTCCCTATTCCATCTCTTGGTAATGCAGCCTGTATGCCTCAAAAGATATTTAATTACAGTAAGATTTCTGCTTAATACTGCACAGCTTCTTTAGGGCTCATGAATTTGAAGGGAAGCCTCGAGGTGAATGGTGGTTGCAGAGAGGCATTTTGGGCTGAGTTGGATTTGAGTCGAACCTGCCATTGGGGAATGAAAGGTGTCTGCTGTCTTGGTGGAGGCTGCCTCAGATGCTGTGCTGGTGCTTCACGGAGTTAGGAAATCTTTCCAAGCAGCAGCTGCACAGCTAATGATGTTTTGGTGTGAGCAGCACAGAGGTGTGGGCAGAATGTCAAAGGTGTGGCTTGCTGTGTCCTCCTTGCCTTCCAGCTCTGAAGCTCCATTATGTGACTCACTAGTGATGTGTGCTGCTGTTCACATCACATCAAAACTGCTTACAAAATCCACACAGTGCTGACTAAATCTCCCAGTTCCTAGCAAGCTCACCGTCAGGTTATGTCTGAGACTTATGCTGAAGTGAACCTTTTAGTTAGGAAAGAATCAAGAAATTTTGGTCTTAAACCTCAGCAAAGAGAGAAGATACTGACAAAGATGTGGACTTTTAAACTCTTTTCTGGTAAAGGAAAGATGGAAATCTCAGCTATAAGAGCCTGGCCCGTATTTAGTCCCATCCATGAGTCAGGCTGGACACAGGATCGTGTCCCCCCATCAGCTCTGTTCTTGCTTTCCCCAAATTTTGATCTGTTAAATTAGGAAAACCCCCATCTCTATTAGAAAACTTTACAAACTTACCTTCTGTGCATGGGTGCAGAGGGAAAACTGCAGGCAAACAATGAGATAAGTTGCTACCATTCTTGCCCATATTTTGAAACAATGTGGACATTCTGATCAGTGCCAAGACTCACTTCCTTCCTAGGATTTGGCTTTAACAAAACACGGGGTGAGACAACAAACGCCTCCTGTCGCACATGCGCTGACGGCACGATACTACGTGAAAACCTGAAGTGGGTTCCTCCGTGCAGGCTGGCTATCTCTGCATCGCGGTGCGGCTGGATTTCAAAAACTGCCCAGCAAACAACATGCTGATGGGCTCTGATGTGCAAGGCAGTTTCTCAGAGGCGGCTGTTGGTACGTGAGAGCTGAGCTGCTTTAAAAACCTATCCGTGACTATTCTGGCCTCTCCAACATCGACATCACCAGTCTTTGCACAGATGGTTGAATCAAGTGGCTGGAACCTGCAGACTCCCCTCTGGAAGAACTAGCTCACAGCACAGTTGGGCTCATTACAAGACACTTCAAATGCTTCTGTATAATGAAGTGTTGAGAGGTGTCTTCAAAACTGGAAATGTGTTTTTCTTCTTAAAACAAAGAAAATATTCTTCAACTGCTGTCAATAACCATATAAACCACATCCATATGAGGTTGATTTGGCGGTCTGCAGCCTCAACAGAGACTGGCCATGTCTCCATACGTCTTCCACTTCTTTGATCTCTTCTTAAATATTCAAAAGTAAGTTTCTCTATGGAGGGATATTCAGGAGGGTGTCAGTCAATAAATTTAAATAGTGCTTTTAACTGTGTTTGCTTCTGTAGCCTAATGAGTGTACATCTTGGTGCTGACCAAGAGATGCGAGGCCATGTTAAGCACTCAGACATCTGTAAATCTCTCTGCTGAAAATTAGGAGTGACTCCAAATTTGTTGCACCGTGAGTTGCACGCAATTGCACCTGCAGGGCATTGAGAACTGACAGGGTCAAGGTGTTATTCTGAACAAAATCTGAAATAACAAACTGCTTTCCCCAAATTTTAAATTTCAAACTCTGCTCTGAGTCTGTAGCCCATCAAGCCTGCACACCCCTATCATAGGTGCCACATTTTGGATTTTGCTCTGCAAGATATTTTAACATAATAAAGACAAGGCCCATTAATCCAAAGATAGCGCAGTGTTAAAACGAAGCTGAGCTCGGCTGTAATCCTGAAGATTATAGTTTTAGGAAAAAGATTTAATCTCATCTCAGAGTGGTTGCTTCTTTTTTTTTTCCTTCCCGTTCTGTTTTGTTTTCAGGCAAGCTTCAAAGTGGCTCATTAGATGCCTTCAGAAGTCACAGAGATGAAATGAATAAGAAGCTATTCAGGCAAATTGTTGACTCTGGAGAAGGGTTTTAAAAAGCAACAACACAAAAGCAAAACCCCTAGGGATAACGGTAATTGCATATCTGAAGAGAATTTCAGAGCTGGTCTGCCAGCCCCACTTAGCTGAGGCACCTTCTCTTCATCCCGAGAAGGGCTGATCTTTTTGTCCTGGCTTCTCAAACATCAGTCTAAATTTCCCTTGACTGTGTCACAGTGATTGAGCCTCACAGGCTTCCTGTGGGAAATGCTTTATGCTACAGAGCAAATTCGCAGAGGAGAGACATGTTCAATAATTTTTTTTTTCCAAGTATTTAGGAATCCAGGCAATCTGATAGCTGCAGAGGGAAAAAATGTTTTTTTTTTCCTTTCTTTTAAGGTCTATTTGTTTCTTTAAACAGCTCTAGTACAGGATGAGTGAAAGCCAAGAGAAAGCAAGATTCTCTCTGATAGATGGTTTCCATGCTTGCAGGAGTTAAATCCTTGATTCATGCTGAACAGTGAACACTCTCCTTCGGGAGAATGTGCTTTGCTCTTTCAGGTTGAGCTGAGCCCAGCCCTCCTGGGCACACCTATTCTTTTGTGGAAGCACAGATAACACAGAAAGCCTCTGCTGCGTGACCCTGTTGCTTCGATCAGGTGCAGACACATGGTGCTCACCGTGCCAGCAGGGAAGATCTGTCAGCCCCGCAGCTGCTGAAGTGAGAGTAGTGGGGAGGGAGGAGCTCCCACACCAGGTTTTTGGGACATGGCATTTTGCAATATGAGTGCTGCACGCCTCTGGGTGATGCTGATCTCTGCAGTGACAAGGACACCTGGGGACCTGGGCACCAAGGGCTGGGTGGGGTGTGCAGCATGGCCCTTTCCAGCCTTTCCTGGCTTTGTGCGTCCCTTACCCAAAGGGGTGAGAAGGGCTGTGGAGGCAATAAGCAGGCAGACAGCTGCCTCCTCCTTTCTTGCCTCCTCGGCGAGGTGGGCACCCAGCTGTGCTTCTCCTTCCTGCCCACCTCTGCCATGGTTACTGGCATGACAGCTCCCTGCTCTCCTGCATCTGCTGTCTCAGCAGTCCCTTCGAGGCTGAAGCACAGCGAGCAGCAGCAGAAAAGGAGGGAAGCTGGGAAGGATTTGTATTTTTTCTTTCTTTGCTGTCACCTTGATTACCTATACAAGGAATACGTGACATTTAGGATTGGCTGAGGACAGTTCTGCACGTCACATACCTACACACCAACTCTCTGAACTTCATTTTTATGGTAGAAATAGCAATTGTACCTCAGTTACAATGATCAATGGGAATGAAACCAGGCAAGCATTACAGGGAGAGGGTAATGACTTTTACAATGCTCGCTGGTACAGCTGAGGAAAGCCAGACCTGCGCTCAGGCTCTGAGGCCCGTGCTGGGTGACTCGCTTGTCTCGTGGGTGCGGGCTGCTTCCAGCAGCAGCAGGCAGTGCTGCTCCGTCCCTGCGCTGGGGGGGAAGAGCAGGAGAGAGAACAGAGGAAAACGGGCGCTGGGGAAAGAACGATTTGTTCCAAAACATTTGCTTTGTAACAGGGTCGTCTCTAAATTCTGGGATTTCCTGTTTGTTGGAGGGCAGGCTTTCTTTTTTCGGGTTACAGACTGGAATCATTTTATTACAGCTCATTGTAAGCTTCTTTCCTATCCAAGCCCAAATTTGCACAGAAATTTCCCAGCTTTCGTGGGTTTTAAGTTGTTTCCTTCAGCGCCATCCTCTTGAGCTGCACTTTAATTTCCTTTGGGCTTTGGAACTGGTGAGATCACGGTAGTTTTAGAGGGAAAGCATTAGGCATATTAATGGGTTCTTTTCATGCTGATGTATGTTTGTTCTGGATACCAGGGAAGGAAAACTGAAATAAAGAAAACTGGAAAAACAGTAATTGTAACCACAAGCAGCCTGATCCTGCATCATGCACATCTTGTGAATTCTTTGGCTTGACTGGGAGTTGTCAGTGTTCAGGAAATACAGGTTTTAGGCTACGGCTGGAGCTGGTCAGTGTTTAAAATAAAAAGAAAAAAGATTTTATTTCAGAAAACACCCATTAATGGGTCTTTTTTGTCTAGAATGTGGCTGGGAAACACTGTTGGGGTAGTCCCTCAGGTCCAGACCCTTCTAGAGACCTGTCCCAGAATATTGCCCCATAACAATAATAGCCTCATGTTGAGAGAATGTGCCTGCAGTGTTGCAGATCTAGGTCAGGTCACAGGCCTGGAGTAGGCAGAGGGACAATTTTCCACACGAGCGCCTTGAGTACACAGATATCTTGGTCTCTTTCTGTTTCATGGAAAATGATGGGAACGATCAAAAAATACATCCTACGAGCCCTCCCTGCTCTTCCTGATGATAAATGAGAGAAGAACAGGAAGGTAATTGCAAAGTTTTGTGGGATAAGAGCACCGTTTTCTGCCTGGCTGTAACACGAGGTGCACTGTGATCTGCTGGCGCCGGAGGGGTGTGCAGAGCGGTACCTGCGTCTTCAGCCGCACGTGGCTGACACCGTGCCGCATCGGGCTGCAGGTGCTGAGAGATCCTCCTGTCTGGCCTGGGGAGCGCCTGTGGATGCAATTTATAATGAGAAAAGAACAGTTTTTGTAACTGAGGACTGAGTCTTCTGCTAGCTGAGCTTGAATTTTTGTCAGTGATAAAAGGTTTAAGAAGCTCTGAGTGCATGATTTAAATGGGTCTGTGTTGAGCATGCTGGGAGCATTTTCTCTTTATGCTGAGTTTAGCAAATGAGATTCTAGTCCTTGGCCAGCATTATTAGGTGCTACTGTGGCAATAATGGAAAGAAGATGCTTAAAACATGCCTACTAGTGGCTGGGGATAGTGTTACTGTACGGCCATGTAAGCTGGTGTGCCAAGCGATGGCACTTGGCGTTCCCCACTGATGGGAGCACGGTGTTTAAAGTGTCCCTCACTGTTATAAGGTAAAATGGAATTTTCAGAAGAGCTAAAATGTGTAATTGCTGTTTTCGTTTTAACTGATGAAATAGCTAGCTTCTTTTCACAGGGAACTGATGCTTTCCATGGAAATTTTGTCTGTGTTAACTTCGGTGAAAGCTTCAGCCTATTTTTGGCAGCAATTAAAAGCATTCAAGAGATGCCTGTCACTTCAGCTCACGTATTTCCAGGGAGTACTTTATTTGTGTTTTATGAAAGAAAGAGAAAAGATAGCAATATGGCTTCTGCCCAACTTGAACGACCTTGCATCTTGAGGCAGCAGTGACAAGCCATTGTTCTTCACTGGAAGCTGTTCTTCAGGGTACCAGCACGGACAGCATTTTCCCAAGGAAAGCAGTAACAGCTCGCATCCGCCAGCATCTGCTGTCCAGCGGGCTTAATGTGCCTGTGTGAAATGCTCATTGGGGTTAATGACTATGTAATCGGTAAAATTTTGTTGAACTAGGTGTGCAAACTAGAAAGTTAGTTGTTGTGTCTCTAAAACTCAAAATTGCCCCAAATTCAGAATGTTAGTATTTTGGAAAGCTTGAGTCGAAGGAACAGAGTCCTGATGTTCACGGCATATCAGTTCCTGCTTCCTCCAGAAAGGGTTAATGGCTGAGCAATTGATGAGAGAGTTGGGCCCACCCTTTTCCAAAACAGAGAATGAGGTAAGAGACACTGCTGCTGAAATTTGTGTCGAGTAACTGCTCCAAGGGGCAGGGCTGTGTCGTAGTTAAGCTGAGAATAAAGCTTGCATCTATTTTATTTGGGGATCCTCTTCTCATTCAAATATTTGCAAAGCTTGTTGAATACATCTCAGTGTGGATTATGTGGGAGGAAGCATGAAATGTATATGTGCTATCTGTGTGATGAAATTTAGCTTGTGTGGGTATAATCTAAAAAAACATTACATTAGGGGTGCAACTATGCTGAGCTCATTTGATGAATGATAAATACCCAGCTTCTAGAAGTGGTTGTACTGCAACAAATAATACTTCGAGCTTCCCCCAAAATTCTTCCTACCTCTGCGTTATGTATTTTAAAATCTGTAATCAAGTTCTCTGGGAACACTCACTAATTAACGATGGTGTTGAGCCATCTGCAACCACAGGAAGAATGGCTTTTCTCCAGGCACACTGCAGAGCTGCTTCTGAGCAACCAGTGCTGCCTGCATGCAAGGCCCCGTCACACTTGTGCATACACAGACCTCCTCTGGTGTTGCAATTCTTGCCTGAACTAACAGTCACTAAATGCAATGCATAGCCCACATATGCAACTGGACACCTCTGCATTGTTTCCCACTGTGCACTAATGGAAAAAGGAGGGGGAAGTGCAGTCAGATTTTAGAAGAGCCTCACCGATGCTGCATAAAGCATCTGAGTGTAGAGATGGGCACACGGCAGGGCCAGGGCTGCACGGTCACTGCTTGGGGTGCAGCCGTGCTGTGGATGGTAGCAGGGAGGTGGCTGGGGCTGAGGAGGGAAACTTGTGTTGAGATCTTGACTGAATCAGCTTATTTCCACACAGGTCAGGGCTTGGCCTGGGCTGCGCAGCCTGAGAAGCTTATCTGGAAGTCAGGTAAGATGGTGCTGTGGAGGACTGAGGTGGATGTCACGTTTCTCCCATCCTCGGAGCCTTGGCATTTTTGTTCGTGGTGCTGGGACTATGCTTAGGACGGGCAGGATGTCACTCCAGTTCTTCCTTGCAACGTTGCCTGGCTTTGGGCAGCTGTGGGACTGCCCAGTGCTCAGCTACAGGAGGGTGTTTTTCTCCTGCAGGTGGCTGTGGTTGGTATGGTACCCTGTTAGGTGTGTAGCAACACCTGAAGTCCTACACGCGGACCAGACCCAGGTTCCCTCCACACTGTGCAAACAGGGAAGAAAAAGTAGAGCTCACACCTCCAGCTCCTCCTGCTTCTTTGGAATCACACTGCTACGGGTCAAGGCTTTGGGAAGGATAAAAATCTTGAGAGGGGGTGGTTCATCTCTGAGCAGGGAAATTCTTCTAATTACAGCTGGATGCCAGAGTTTAGAGTAAGGTCTCCTGCATGGCAAGGCCGTGTGCCAGATTTTGTGAAATATGTGTGTAATTTATGTGGTGTTTCTGTTAATCATGCTTGCTACTTTTAAAGCCTGTCATGTTAATTTAATTGAAAAATTCTGTGGGAATGGTATTAGATTTTTTCCCCATTAAATTAATATTACAGCCTTTAAATAGAATTTCATTGTTGCTCTCAGAATTGGTATGCAAATTGATATCTGCTTTCTGCCTTTTTTGGATCTGTCCACAGTAACATTTCGTTTTTTCTTCTTTTGCCCCCGTCCAGTCCCAGTCTACATTTAGGCAATTATTCTCTTCCTTTTGACTTCTGGGGCCATTAACACCCTGCTCTCCGGGGCTTGCCACAGGACCCTCTGCTCCTCTGTCAGTGCAGGGCCTGTCCGTGTCAGCGTGCTGCAGGGCTGGGGCATGAGGGCTGCCGGGTGCAATCCCACCTGGCTCAGGGTGAGGGACGGGCAGCTCGCCTCCCTCGCTGGCTGGGGAGAGGTGAAATGAGATTAAGGTTGCTTAGGACTGACCTCTGCTTGGCCCATTTGGAGGCCAAGCAAGCGCTGTGCCCAGGGCTGGGGTGCTGTCGGGGCGGGGCCGTGGCAGGGACATGGAGAGGCTCACTGGGCTTGGCACGTCTGCAGTGTATGCCGTGCAGGAACCAGCCTGTGGGCTTTCAAACAAAAACAGAAAGATGCTCTCATTGCCCCTCTTTGCCCAGCCGAAGAACAAGAGTGCTGTGTAGTTCCATAGAAATCGCTTCTCATTTTGGAACCTCGGGGACCTTGATAAATGCGGCCACGTGTGGATGTCAGTGCTGCTCACATGCAGGACCAGCAAAGCATTGCAGCTCTTACACTGGCTACCTGAAGGAGCAGCCCCTTTTCCTCACGAGCTCTCAGCTTCCCCCAATTCCCGTGGCTGTGATGTGACTTCGCCTTCTCCCAGACTTTCCTGCTGTTGTGCAGGGCGATACTGAGCGGAGCAGCAGTGGAGCTGGAGCCCTTTAAGAAGTTGGGGCACCATCTCAGTAGCTGCTGAATCCGAGAGCCGTGCCTCTGTGTGCTGGAGCACTGAGGGAACAGCTTGTGCTGGTTCAGAGGAACAGGTGCCCGGCACAACTGGGGACGCGCAGACACAGGCACAAGGAAGCAGCAGCTTGTCCAGCACTGCCCTGATACTGTTCCATAACCTGATACAGGCAAAGGACTGCATGTGGGGCTACACTTATTAGCTGTCCACCTGCCTGTCACCCTCCCCCATCCTTTCCTAATTAAACAGTGAGGTCAGGTTTCCCAGTTTGGATCAGCGAAATCAGGAGGGGAGAGGGCTCCGGCTCCTGTCCCATCCCCCAGACAGAGCCTAAAAGGAGCAGGACGGTACTCAGCACACACCCTGGCCTGGAATAAGAGAGACACATAAAGTGGGGTTGCATCTAGTCACAGAGCTTCAGGAATCTGTTATTGAGTTTGAGGGTCAATGTGTTTTTCTTATCGTTTTCTCTAAAAAAGCACAAGTTCTTGCCTTCCTGGTTATTTTTGCATAACAGCTGTGTTTCCGATGAGCAGCTGGGGCAGCTGCCTGACTCAGCAGCACTCCTTTCCTAACCGTCAAAAAGTGCACTCAGGCAGCACTAGGAACGCTGGGGGTGAAGCAGGGTCCCCTCTGCCACCTCCTGCAGCCAGCAGCGGGAGAGACCTTCAGATGGACGGAGGTGCTCAGACGCAGTGACATGAGTCATTTATTTGCTCTGGGGAACGTGCCCACAAAGAAGGAACAAATATATGGTCTTTATATCAGAAATATATTGTATGCATCAGTTGTCAGTGTCTGTAGATGTGCTCGATCATGTAGAAAGCGAGAACCTGATACAGGGCTGGGGTGCTGCAGGGAACTGAAAGCCTCTTTCAAGGAGGAGCAGAGCCTCCAGGCCTGCTGAGATGAGCCCAGCAGAGCCGAGCTGTTTTTATTCTTTGGTCCTGTGACAATGTGCAGCGTCTGCTGTGTGTCTGGAGTCAGGCTTTCCAGACAGGTTCATCATATCCTTTGCATGGGGTAGCATCAGAGCTCTCCACATGTGTTACTGATTTGTGTGATGTTTACTCACTTCAGAATTGGGGGATTTTGGAGGGAGGAGGCTAGGAAGACACTTTTGCCTAGTGGTTTGAGTAATGGAATGAGAATAGAGAGATTGTATTACCAGCTGTGCTTTTGACCTTGGGCAAGTAAACTCTCTCTGCCTCTTGGTTTTCTGCCCTTTATCTGCGTGATCTGCTTAGACTCTAATTCTCCGATATAAAAATGTGGTCCCTCTTCATATAACCGTGTAGTGCCTAACAGCCAAAAACTGAACTGATGGAGAACTTTTCAGTACTACCCTGTTAAAAATAAGTAACAAAAATAGTGTAGAAATGAATGTGTCTTGTGAAACAGCGAGACTTGCTCGAGCAGCAAAACACCAGTTGGAGGGAGGAGGAATCGAAGGACTGGTGTAATCTGAGTCCGCTGTGACGAGCAAACTACAATTCCACTTGCAGCGGGGTTGTTGGGGGCAGAAGGAAGGAACTTCCCTTCTAAGTGTGAGAATTTGCCTGTTTCTCAGGACAGTAGTTTTATCACTGGCCTGCTTAGGAGGAAAGAAATGTCCTTAAATTGGTTAGATTTGCTGGCAGATCCTCAGCTTGGAAGTGAATCTCGTGGCAGCTCCCAGGTCTGGCACTGATGAGCAAAGTGAGGCAGCAGCTGCTCTGTGAAGGGCCCTGCAGCCGTTCAAGGCAGCCACTCTGCAGCCAGCACTGGGTTCAGGAATTGCTGTATCCTCACCTTATTTTACTCTGGAGATCTTCCTCCACTGAGCACCTGAAGACAGCTTGCACTATTTTGACCCTCACAGCCTGTCTAAAATACCCAACCAAGTGGTAGTGATGCTGCAGCACTCCCTCACGAGGTTTCAGCACAGCTTATCCCTGGATAAGAAATTGGTTGCATGGCCACAGCCAGAGGGCTGTGGT